>JASDQU010438185.1:19747-38778 GCA_032191745.1 Picea mariana
ACTTCTATCATATAGTAATTCGCTATTACATTACTTCTTTCACATGAGAAATATGATTAATGTTTGATATGTATATTAATATTATGTTCTAATCATGGTTAAGTTTTCATTTTCTACAATTGTTTTTCATAGTCTCAAATGTGACATTGAGACCATCTTAATTGTAATGATTTCCAATGAAGCTTTATTGCCTTCCTTTTGAGCTATTGTATGATTTTTCAGTGAAGCTTTATTGTCTTCTTTTCCCATTAAGCTTTGAATGATTAAATCACTCTTGTGATTTTGTATAATTACAATCTCTGTTAATATGTGAAGGTAGGGACTTGCTGCTATGCAATTTTCTTTTTTTCATATTATAATTATCTTATTAACGTTCTGTTAATAAGGATTGATACTCTATTTAAATTTTTAGTCAAAAAGAATATGGAACCGTTTTTTTAACATAGTGATCCCCTTCGTCATTATTGTTATAGAAGAAGTTTTTCAATCAATATCTTTGAAATTTTTTGAAAAATGATGTAAAATGTTTTGGAGCATATCCATCCCAATTAGATAATTTTCAAAAGAAAAGTTAAAATTATTAATTTAATATTATCACAATAATAATGTTTGGGTGAAACAATAATGTAATGGTTTTCTCATTTTTGGGACATCTATTTCGTACTAGGGATTTTTTGAGAGATTTGATAAAATAGTGGAGAGTAGACATATTGTACACACCAAACACTATTCTTCTGATTTTATTATTCAATCATGAACATATTTATACATGAATTTTTCCATCAACTACACAACAAACTTACAAGGAAATAACTCAACTACGCACATAAATAGGATCTAATAGTTGAAGAAGATCTCTCACAACTAACTAGATCTAACAAATCCAAACTAACTCTAAAGTAAGCATTAATTCTAACACCCTCCCTTAATTCTTACATCAAAAATAACAATAGTGAAATTACATAAAATTATTTTTGGTCTCTGGTCTCTGTCTAGTCTGGTCTTCATCATCATTTCTATCCACTTATTAACTCTCGTAGACTACGCTCTTTCTCACGCATTTATTTGAGATACCACTTCATCCATTGAAGATACAATTGCTTCTTACCATCAATGACACATTTGTAATGACTAATGATTCTTGACATACTTTGAAAAATAGTCTAGATATTGAATCATTCTATTGACATACTTCCATCTGTCAAAATACATAGCTCGCTATATTCACAAATTATATAGGAAAATACTCTAGATATTGAATGTATCCTATAGTCAATCGTACAACATGACCTTTCTTCACATACGCAAACTCACAAACACATAAATATAACTAGTAATTGTTGTTCTTGGAGCACCAAATGAATCACCAACTTTTAACACACTGTAGACATAATCAAACCAATAATGTGTTCTTGTGGATCGAAGTACATCAAGAACCACCAGCTTAAATTATGTTACTCTCTTCTATGATTGTTCCTTCATCATATATTCTTACAAACAAAATATAAATGTAATACACATACCCCTACCTGCCAAGAGATGTCTCATGAGGTCCACCCCTCTGTTTTATTCATGTGTGGAAATATGTATTCTGAATAATTCTCGCAGCCTATTCTTTTAATCAGTTTGACCCACATAAACCCTAGTAATATATATGCTAAATATTGATATAATTATGCCACTAAATAGAGCTCCTCGATCATTCTTCGAACAACTCTCAAATATACACGCCGAAACCCCCTTCTTTCATTGAAATAATGCAACGTCGATTACTGTTAAAACAAATTTCATACTCAAGATTGAGTACACCCCATCACATTTCAATGAAACCTCATTGATATGTTGATTGTTGGAATGACTCACAGAGCCAACAATGAGCACCATCCACAAAAAAATGGCTTCTATGTTTAGCATGATGGCATTGGTTTATAGGAGTAATGAGAAAATTGTTGACACAATAATTAATAAATCCTTTTCCCTGGCATGCACACACTCCAACTCTTTCATTCTTCTGAACAAGCTCGGACACATGTAGCTCCCAATTTCCAATCTCGGTATTATCGAGCATGGTCTCTCTGATATTGAGCACCGACGATCTCAGGTTTGATATGTCAAGAAAATGAGTGCATCGATGCTCCTTGGAGAGGTGAACCCACATGTTGTGGAGAAAGAGAAACATTGTTGATGTGGTAATGGGGAAGCAAAATCTGGGAATGAAGACAATGGTGGTGGGGCAAGAGTCACATCATTGATGTGGACATGAGGAAGCATAGTTTGGCGATTAAGACAACACCTAATGGAACCAACATGGATGGTGGGAGTGCAAACAAACATTTTCACTCCGGTGTACATCAATGAAGTAGCCAACCATGACCTCTTTGTTGTTTCTCAACCTGGTATTCACGTGGACAAAAAAGGAAATCTTGAAATCATGGATTCGTAGAAATATGAATAGAGAGTGTTGCTCAAATATAATGAAAATGGAAGTTTCCCCACACCATTACAAATAATATATTCTCACACACCTACACTAATCTACTTTGAACAAACAAAACAATTCACTCTTGCAGAATTGACATGATTACAACCCCTCTCCTATAAGAGTCATGTCTATACCAACTCTGATACCATGATAAAATAATGGAGAGTAGACATATTGTAGACGCCAAACACTATTCTACATATTTTATTATTCAATCAAGCACATATTTATACATAAAGTTTTCCCTCAAAACACAACAAACTCATGAGGGAATATCTCAACTACGCACATAAATAGGATCTAATAGTTGGAGAAGATATCTCAAAACTAACTAGATCTAACAAACCAAACCAACTCTAAAGTAAGCATTAATTCTAGCAAGATCTTCATCTTAAATTTTGTCTTGTTCAAGAGTGTTTAGCTATGTAGTTTTTGTTGATGTTTGGACAACATTGGGAAGACATTCTTCCTTCTTTGATCCACTGTGAGCATCATGATGATGAAAAGAAAATGGAAACGAGGGAAATGTAGTGAATGGGGAATTTTGAAATGAGGGAGATTAATACGATGGGTACAATTAGAATCAGGTAAAGTCACTTGGTGGAGTCACCATATTCAAAAAGAGCCATTTCACCATCTTTCTGAATTGGTAAATTGTGTCTTAGGAGTGATCACTAGACCCTAGATTGACTAAGGAAGATCATCGGTGTATTCTGCAGTTGTTTGGAATGTAAATATTGGAAGATTGGGTGAAATGGAAGATGCTTTTATTGTATAAGACTGTGTTGTAGACTAATGAACTAACCGAGAACTATGCATGTATGCTCTAGGTACAAAATTGGGAGTTATGAAGTCACTGACCTATGATCATGGTCCTCTTCTACTCGTATATATTCCTTTTGATATTCAGGATACTATATATAGTGTGTACAGCTTCTATCGAGAAGTTTGGCTCACTCAAGTGTATTTTAGTGTCTGCATATGAATAAGAAGAGAGAGCTTTTTGTAAAGTATGTGAAGAAGGTCATTCGAATTTGATTCTAGTGTGCCCTAGATATTTGTTAACACAAGATCCTTGGGTGCCTTTGAAAATATGTTGGTGCAATAGGAGCCTTGATCTGTCGAGAGTCGACCACCTAAAAAGTTCAGAACCCCTATGCCATGAATGTCAACTTGGCCTTTTTGTAATATCCTAGAAAGGAAAATGCTTGTGGGTGATGAAGGTTTCCATATGGAGATCAATGGAGGAAAATACTACATAGCTATTTGAATTTAAGTGTAAGTGTTAATCCATGGCACGGGTGTTGTTGGTGTTCTATATCAACATGAGTATTTGGTGAGGAGTGATCCAGATGTACATAAGCAATGACAAACCTTTTGTAGTCAAGATCACGTGAAGCTTGTTTCAATGTGTTGATGTGGTGGTTACCATGATGTTGTGTGCTTTGGAAAGTGGACAATGGTTGTGTGCTACTATGGTGGTTGTGTACCAATGGCGAAGATTGTGTGTCTCTAGAAAGTAGTTGTGTGCTACTACAGTGGTTGTGTACCACTGGTGGAGACTGTGTGTCTCTGGAAATTAGTTGTGTGCTACTAGAAGTGGTTGTGTACCACTAGTGGTGATTGTGTATCATTGGACAATAGTTGTGTACTACTATGGTTTGGCACAATCGTGTTCTATTAGATGGAATTATAGTAGTTGTGTGCTACTAGTTGATTTCCATGGAGACTACCGGATCACTTGGAAGTAGTTGTGTGCTACTGTTTGATTGCAGAGATTGTGACAAATGATTTGAGCTACTGATGGTATGGTAGTAGTTGTGTGCTACTATTTGATTACAGAGTAGTCAATGGACTACTAGATGAAAACATTGTGGAAAAACACCTTCCTAGTAGGGGGGAATATGGACTTCATCCTGACATGCCTCAGATGGTCAAATGAAGGAACTAAGACATTTGTTTCAAAAGGAAACCTCAATATGTCTTGGGGGACATTGGTTCCATGAGGGAACCTCGATGTGTCCTAGAGATGTTTGAGTCAAGGATCAAGAGGGAGTAGACCATTCCTTAAAAACCTCAACAGAATGGGGTCGCAGAGAGGAAGAACAAATCTATTTTAGAGGAAGTCGAGGCGATGATTCATGATCAACATTTAGCTATGTTTATGTGGGCATAGGTATCCAGGACTGAAATGTATATTAAGAACAAAATTTCTCATAATACTTTGAGGAACATGACTCCCGAGGAGGCCTTCACCGAAGTGAAGCATGGGGTTTGACACTTCAGGATATTTGGGTGTCCAATATGCATTCATGTACCCAAGGAGAAAAGGACCAAGCTAGACCCTTCAAGCAGAAAGGGTAAATTTGTGGGGTACAGTGAGTCTTCGAGGGAATATCATATCTACATCCATGGTCAGAGACAGATTGAGGTGAGTAGAGATGTTACCTTTTGAGGAGGAGATATCCTTCAGGAGATCTAGACGATCTCACATGGAGATTGATAGTGAGAGAAAGGAAGAGATGGTGCCTTCTCTCCCTCACCCTCTAGCTATTCATAGGGAGATAGTTGAGCCTATTGATCCAATTAATCTCGTTGATCTTGTAGCTCCAGTTGATGTTCTCAGAGATATTGCAGTAGGTCGAAAGAGACCTGCATGGGCATGTCAAAATATGCAGGAGGAAGAAGGACATGTATCTCCTTGTGGTACCTTCCAAGAGAGAAAGAGACCTCAGAGATATTCGTGCTATGCAGCAACTATGAGACACATCATTGATTTTAGGCCTCCTATTAGAGGCATCTAGTCAGCCAGTATGGAGAGAATCCACGATGCAGGAGTATCAGTCAATCATGAAGAATGATGTGTAGGATATTGTTTCAAGACCTAAGGGTAAGTTTGTATTGACTTCCAAGTGGATCTATAAGATCAAACACACAGTTGATGGGAGAATCGAGAAGCATAAAGAGAGATTTGTTGCTAGAGGATTCTCTTAGGTGCAGGGAATAGATTATGAGGAGACATTTGCTCCTATTGCTCGACACATTTCTATCCGGACGATTATTTCCCTTGCAACATCCATGGGTTGGAGACTACATAAGATGGACGTGAAGACATCCTTTCTCATTGGAGAGATTGAGGAAGAAGTATACATCGAGCAACCAAATGGTTTTGTGATACATGAGAAGGAGTCTCATGTGTGAAGGTTGAAGAAGACCATGTATGGAATCAAGCAGGCACCTTGAGCTTGGTATGCGAGGATTGATGGACACCTGATGAGTTTGGGCTACAAAAAAAATGTTTTTGAGCCCAGCCTATACTACAAGACTGTTAATGGTGAGTCCCTGATTTTGGTCCTCTAAGTTGATAATTTATTCCTCACTGGTACAAAGAGCCTTATTGTTGAATGCAAGTATGTGTTTCTTTCTGAGTTTCAGATGAAGGACCTTGGTATGATGCACTACTTCTTGGGACTAGAGGTGTCACAGAGAATTGATGAGATCTTCCTGAGTCAGGGAAAGTACACATATTTGAGATATTGAAGAAGTTTGGTAAGCTGAACTGTAAGCCCATGGCTACACCAATGGTAACGAATATGAAGAAACTAAGTGTGTCTTCTTCCAATTCCGATGAGATTGATCCAACCTTGTACAAACAACTCATTGGATCATTGATGTATCTGGTTAACACCGGACCATATACTTGTTATGCAGTGAGTGCACTTAGCCAATTTATGAGTCAATCGAGACAGACACATTGGATTTCCGCGAAGCATGTGTTGAGATACCCACGAGGCACAATTGGACATGTTCTGAGATATACTTCCAGTATTGACATGAGATTGCAGGGATATACTGACTCTAATTGGGAAGGGGGTGCAGTGGACAGGAAGAGCACCTCCGGGTGTTGCTTCACTTTGGGATATGTCATGGTTTTGTGGTGTAGCACGAAATGAACTTATGTGGCTTTGAGCACCGACATTGCATTAAGTGTGTCAGTCCGTGAAGCAATGTGGCTTCGCAAGCTCCTTGCAGATTTATTTGGACATGTGCTAGATTCCACCCTTATTCATTTTGATAACCAGAGTTGTGTGAAGCTCTTAGAGAATCCATTGTTTCATGACAAATCAAAACACATTGAGATCAAGTACCATTACATATGAGACATGGTGCACATGAATGAAGTATTGGTGCATTACCTTCTTACAAATGAGCAGGTTGTTGATGTTCTTACCAGACCCCTCACCGGGACGAAATTCGAGTACTTTCGTGATAGACTTTGCATGGCAGAGAATGCCTCCCTTGCTAAGAGGGAGTGTTGATGTTTGCAGCTTCTGAGACATTCTCATGATCGTACTCATCTGTGATTGAGTTGAGTTGATCTGTCGGGACACTTATTTGAGAAGGCATAAGTGAGTTTGGGATTATAGCCCAACGTCCCTNTGACCTTGACGTCAACAGTATGGGGTGTTGACCCTAGTGTTTCTAAAGAGCCTCTAGAAGTCCACATGGGAGTGCCATGTATGACAGACCTTTTTCCTTCTCCTAGATTGGGCTGCAGGGGAGATACGATGCATTTATCACAAAGGTGTACTTGTGATAAAAGGGCCAAGGCGTAGTCCTTCCTTGATCATGAAAATGAATAATATAGACTCAAGGTTCTTTCCACGTGTCAGCATCGGGCTGACATTCACTCACAAGGATGTACTTGTGGTGAACAACCACAGTGTGGTCTTTGTCCTAGTCATGGTGATTTGACAAGGAATGATAAAGACTTGATGCTACATGCTATCACATGCGGACGAGAGTGAGCTTGATCTCAGAGAGAGTCAATTGGCTTAGAGGGAGAGTCACAAAAGGAGTTTCCCCTTGGTTCACGTGGGAGAGAGACATCTCACAAGACAAAACTGTCATGAGTCTAGGATGAAGTTTGTATACTTCACAAACAAGCTTTAGCATGATGAAGAATGTCTCCCTAGTTGAGAGGCAGTGTTGATGTTTGGACAACCTCGGGAAAAAGAATTTCGGATGAATAACTCATTAGATTAATATGAAAGGTGTTAAAACTTCTTGTTTGATACAAAATTGTAACAATGGCCGAAATTGTATTGCACATTTTGCCATAGATTTTTCAGGGTTTCGTTAAACACGCATTTGACCCGCGAACAAGCCCAATTTGGTAATCCAACGGTGTAAGCGTCTGGAAGATCTGGACGGTGCTGACATGTTGGATGGATAGACTCTAAATATTTTAAGGGGATGGCAGTCATGGGAACGTATGGGCTGACATAAAGGATATAATTTATGGAGGTTTGTCAGTAAATTAACTAGCATATTCCAAAGCAGTGAAGTGAGTGCTTTGTATTTTTTTACTCATATAAAAGTGAGTGCTTTGTATTTTTTTACTCGTATAATCCATTAGAAACTTTCATATACATGTATGGAGAGAATCAATTTCTATTTGACGACGTAATTTTGGCATCCAACAATTTTTCAAAACGCCATTAGTTTACGTGTAAGCTGTTAATAAGTCTAACTATATATAGACCTATAGGATACTACCTACTATACACTGTGCAGTGTGTACCACTGTTTCTATTTCCAGAGGACGTGATGTTTTCTACGTTCAAAAGTGTGCGTCGTGGTCCTAATTTGAGAGAGCCACTTTGGAGGCGCCCAAATTTTGGTTGGTAGTTATAGAGCAGGATATGTTGTTTTCTCCTTTCAAACTCGTGCCGCGTAGTCCTAAATTGAGAGACCCAAATTGACGGCGCCCCCAATTTTGGTTAGTAGTTATAGAGGCGAAGGAAATTGAGTGTGGGCACCGCCACCCCACACCCTTACCACCTGTGCTTTCAAATGCTCTTGCTATTGGATATAGCATAACAAATATATTTCAGTTAAAGGGAGATTGGCTGCCCGACTCCTAATACCTATTGTCAAGTCGGAGTTCATGATTCATTAGCAATGCCCACTTTGGTCAAGAGTATAAATTGTGAAGCAAGAAATGCAGAGAGAAAGAATAGAACAGAAAACAGTGTATTATAATATATGAAGAAGACTACAAAATGAGTATATGAAGAAGATAATGAAGAAGTTACTATGCAAAGGGAAATAGCTGAGCTAAATAGGTTCAAGCAAATCAAGAATAGAAAGTACAGCTGGTCAGGACCGCTGGCAGTGTACAGTCAGCATGTTGAGGTTACATTATATTTAACACTCCCTCTTAAACTCAACAGCTACAATCATTAGCACTGATTATGCATAAGTGTTGTCTCTGAAAATCAAAAACCGATTTTCCCAGTGGCTTTGTAAAGATATCAACAAGATGATCTCGAGAACCACATAATTGTAGTGCAATATCACCATTATTGACTAGCTCACGTATGAAATGAAAACGAGTGTCAATGTGTTTGCTTTTCTTGTGAAACACATGATTTTTAGATAAAGCAATTGCTGAAGTATTATCATAGAAAATAGGAGTTGGATCATTTTCTGTATGTGACATATCTTTCAATATTCTTCTCAGCCACATAGCTTGACAAGAAGCTGAGGTAGCAGCGACATATTCTGCCTCTGCAGAAGATATTGAAACAATTGGTTGCTTCTTTGATGCCCATGAGATGAGGTTCGTGCCCAGGTGAAAAGCATGTCCAGATGTGCTTTTCCTGTCATCTAGGTTGCCTGCAAAATCACTGTCTGTGTAACCAGAAAGTTGATTATTATTAGACTTAGTGTACCATAAGCCAAAATTTAGTGTTCCTGCTACATATCTCAAAATTCGTTTTGCCATTTTCTAGTGAGAATCTTTGGGGGATTCCATGAATCTTGAAACAAGGCTGGCTGCATACATAATGTCAGGCCTAGTTGTTGTAAGATACAACAAACTGCCTACTAAACTTTTGTACAACGTAGGGTCCACTGTAGGACCTTCATCATTCTTGCTTAATTTTGTGCCTAAGGGTATAGGGGTTTCTGCTGGATTGAATTCTTCCATGCGAAATCTTTTGAGGATGTTTGCTGCATACTTTTGCTGACAGACAAAAATGCCTTTGGCTGATTGATCAACCTCAATCCCTAAAAAGTATAAACTCAGATTGCATGGCATGTTTAAAATTGGTTAACTCAAGATTTCCAGTATAGATCATGTCATCAACATATAAACATACAATCAAAATTTTACCGTGTTGATCTGTTTTGGTGTAAAGAGTTGGTTAATTTTGACTTCTGCTGAAACCACTTTTGATCGGGTAAGTGTCAATTCTGTTGTACCAAGCTCTTGGAGCTTACTTTAAGCTATACAAGACTTTCTTCAACCGATATACTTTGGCTGGCTTCTCTTGGACTTCAAATCCAGGTGGTTGATCGACATAAATTTCTTCTTCTAAGAAACCATTCAGGAATGCTGACTTGACATCCATCTGGTATACTTGTCATTTGTGTTGTGTTGCGATGGCCAATAGAGTCCTTACAGTGTCTAATCTTGCTACTGGAGCAAAATTTTCACCATAGTTAGTACCTGGTTGTTGTGAGAATCCTTTGGCAACAAGTCTTGCCTTGTGCTTTTCAATCTGCCCTTTTTCATTGAGTTTAGTTTTGTAAACCCACTTGACACCAATAATCTTCTTGTGAGTTGGCAAATCAACAAGATCCCATGTCTTGTTCTTCTCAATGGAGTCAATTTCTTGGTTCATGGCTTGAACCCAATGTGGCTCCTTAGCTACTTCCTTAAAAGATGTAGGTTGACATGACATTAAAGCAAAAAGGTTGTGTTTTTCAAAGTCATCCAACTGTTGATGGATTTCTCTAAAACTTCAAGTTCTCTGATTTTGTGGTTCAGAGAATGATTCTCTGCTGGAAGTTGAGTTATCCTGTGAGTGTTCAGGTTGTCTTTGTACTTGCAATCTTGGAAGAATAGTTTGAGGTACTTGCTGTTCTGAATTTTCTGCGTTTTCAGAACTTGGCAGCAATGAATTTTGACTATCCATTTGCTGATTTTCTGAATCATTCCAGAATTGATTTTCCAGAAATTTTACATCATTGCTGAGAATTAGTTTCTTGGAGATTGGATTGTAAAGCCTATAATCTTTAGATGTTTCACTATATCCAGTGAAAATACATTTCTCACTTTTGTCATCAAGTTTCTTCCTTAATTCGAAAGGTATGTGAGTGTATGCTATGCATCCAAATGTCCTTGGATGCGCTACATTGAGCTTTGTCCCACTCCATGCTGCTTGGGGAACTTTCATCTTTAGTTTGGTGGTTGGAGATCTATTCAAAAGATAAACTGAGCATGCTACTACTTCAGCCCAAAACCTATTTGACAAACGTTTTTCTTTGAGAAGTGTTCTAACCATATTCATTATTGTCTGATTTTTCCTTTGAGCCACTCCATTCTGTCGTGGAGTATACCTAGCTGTTGTTTGCATGATAATGCCTTGTGATTTGCAGAAATTTGGAAATTCTCTGGAGTTGTATTCTCCTCCTCCATCTGACCTGAGTGCTCTGATATATTTTTCACTCTGTTTTTCAGCTTCTTCCTTGAATTCTTTAAATTTTGCGAAAGTTTAAGACTTGTGTCTGAAAAAATAGATCTATATTTTTCTGCTGAAATCATCAATAAACATTAGAAAGTAAAAGCTACCACCTATTGACTCTGTTTGCATTGGTCCGCATAGGTTAGTGTGAACAAGTTCAAGATGTTGTTTGGCTTGATTTGATGACTGTGGAAAACTAGTTCTCTTATGTTTTCCAAGTATGCAAGACTCACATGGGGGAATTTGCTCTTTAAATATAGGAAGACCTTTGACCATAGAGTGCTTCTGAAGAAGACTTAGACTCTGAAATGGTAGATGTCCAAATCTTGTATGCCAAACCATTGTTTCATTCAGGGTTGATGCACTCTGTGCATATGGTTGAATCAGATTTGCAGTTCTGAGTGTAAGGGGAAACATCCTATTCGGAGTCATATGGATTTCAGAAATCAATTTTCTACTGAGGTTTTTGTCATATATTTTGCAAGATGCTCCCTCAAAAAGTACCTTATAGCCATGTTCAATGAGTTATCCTACACTTAACAAATTATGTTTCAGATCTGGAACATGGTAGACATTGTTTATGTCTTTCTTGACATTCTGTTTAGTAAGAATAGGAATAGTTCCTTTTCCTTGAACCTTGACTAAGTAATCATTTCCAAGTGTAATATCAGATGAGATTGAAGAATCAATGCATGAAAGTAATTCTTTGTTACTTGTCATGTGATTGCTACATCCACTGTCCCGCAACCAGAGATCTTTAGGTTGTTCTTCAGTCTTGTGGCATGAGAGAAACATACCTCCTGAGGTTTCTCCCATATGATTTGACACATGTGCTCTGCCTGAGAGCTAATATGCTTGCTTCTTCCTACATTCAGATTCATAGTGCCCATATTTTTTGCAGTAATAGCATTGTATGCTTGTTTTGTCATTTGATCTTCTCCCTCTGCCTCTTTGAGGTTGGAAATTCTGATGTTGATTTTGTTGTTGTTGTCTTTGACCTTGGAAATTTTGATTCAGATACTGTTGTTTGTTACCTCCACTAGAGTCAGGGGTACTGTGATTGCTCCCTCTTCCTTGGTGACCTCTGCTTCTTCCTCTGCCTCTCCCTTTGCTGAACGAGAATTGAGTTTTAAAATCATTGGAGATTGACTCATCTGTGAGATGCAGTCTGGTCTCATGTGTCGCCAGAGAACCAATTAATTCATCTGTTGAAAAACTTGACAGATCTTTGGATTCAAGGATTGTTGTTACAACCATTTTGAATTTCTTGGGTAAACTTCTGAGGACTTTCTCAACAATGCGTTGCTCAGTGATGGTTTCGCCATTCAATCTGATCTAGTTCACGATGCCCATGACTCTGGTCATGAAATGATCCACATTTTCGGACTCTTTCATCCTTAGAGTCTCGAATTGCGTCCTCAAGGTCTGTCATTTCCTTGGTAGGAAGATTTAAGGATGTCCCAGGCCTATTTTGAAGTACTAACGCCTGTGATTTTTGAGAAAATTGAGTCATCCACAGAATTTTGAATCCAAAATTTAGATTTATTTTCTCTATTTCTCTGCGTTGCCTGAGCAATTTTCTACTGGTTTGTCATGGTGGCAAGGTCTGTTGGATCTGGTTCCACATATCCATGATCCACTAGTTCCCATCACTCTTGTGCTTGCAAGAAGGATCTCATCCGAAGAGACCAGAACTCTTAGTTCTTTCCAAGAAGAATCAGACCCTGGGTTGGTCCTAAATTGCTAGACAATGCCATATTTTTAAAAAAATTAGCAAAAAACAAAAAGAAAATTCGTTTTTACCTGTCTCTTTCGCTGAAATCAGATCTACTGCTTTCTTGTAGTGATTTAGGAACTCCGTTAGACGAGACCTTTGAACTCTCTAACTTCCGATTGTCGAAACGCCAATTGATGATTACCGAAGACAGCTTATCGGCCTTGAATTGGCCCTTAGTTTCCGATCAATGTGACCATGCGCCTTGATGTTAAAGCGCTATGTGATTTTCCGGTTCTTTGTCTTTCAAATTGTCGAAATGAAAAATATGCTGGAAAGGCCCTTCTCGAAAGCCTTTTCGGGATTTCGCGAATCGGGACTTCGTGATGTGAAGTGGCCCGATCCTCTGTCTGCAGGATCCCCGATATGCCGAGTTCCGATATCCTCCTTTCGTGCTTTCGGGACTTCAAATGCTGAAATGCCGAAATTTGCCTTTGGACAATTCAACGGTCTAGATCTTCCTGTGATCTAACGGTCTAGATCTTATCGAGATCTCAGAATTCTGGGTTTCGTGACTTCATGAACCCTGATAACAAGCTCTTCTGACTCCTCGATTCCCCGATCTTCGATTTACTGAAATGGAAAAATGGCTTCAAGGATCAACGATCATCGTTGATTTGAGATCAATGACTCAGATTATTTCGAACATTTGCGTATCAGTATTTCGCGACTCTTGAGTTCGCGATTTCAGGTTTCGGGACTTCCTGTTTCCCAATGTCAAGAACCTCTGGCTTCTCGATCACCCGATCTCCGAAATGCCGATGGCACTTTCCTTTTGGGACTTTCCCCGAAGGCCTAGATTGTTGCCACGCGTCCCCTTACGATGGATGGTCCTCGTCATTTCGCGATTTTGCAACTTGCGACTCCAAATCCTCTGTCAACTTGAAACCTCAGTAGCCGAAATGTCGACGATTTCCTCGATCTCCACCATGTGTCCGAATGAATGGACAGTTGTGATCTTTTCGAGATTTCGGGACTTTCGCCATGGAGTGTCGCGACCTTTCGTCAACAAGACCTTCGATATCCCGAACTCCAAAATGTCGAAATGATGGCACTCGGATCTGCTGCCACCTGTCCTCTGAGATGGACGACTCACAATCTTCTCGGGATTTCGCGATATGTGATGTCAGGATTTCACGTATCGGAGTTTTGGATAGCAGTCTCCTTCGCTCGTCCAACTCCTGATCCCCGATTTTGCGATCGGATCAGATCGATGGCTCATGATCTATCTCGATCCAACAGTCCAGAATAACTCGTGATTTCGCGATTCGCAAATTCTCACGGCAGTCTTATGACCTTTACACCTTGCGAGTCAGCGAAATGCTGAGATCTCGCCACGTATTCGTTGATGCACGGTCCTGATGATTTCGTGACTTCACAAGTCAAATTTTTCATGTGCGGTCCATAGGACTAAACCTCGTGCACCTTCTCGCTGATCCAGCGACCGTCGGTCCTCTGCGCAAGATCTAACGGCTGAAATTATTTTGCCTTTTCCACGCTCTCTTCGTCCCTTCTGAACTGGATTTCCACCTCGGATCTGTTCGCAGGATGAATCTTACGGCCGTGACGGTTGTTCTTTGGACTTGAGACACGTTCTTTGCTACCTTTGCAAGGATTTGCTTTTGCGGAAGAAAAAATTCATGAATCTTTCAAAGATTTGAAAGAATTTCACGAGTTCTTTGTTCTCTGCTGCAATCTTTGATAGATTTGAGCGATTTCCGAAATGCTTTAAACGCTTTTTCTTTCTGCAACTATCTTTCACGAATTTGAACAAATGCTTTGAATTCTTCAAGAGTTCCCACCTCCTGTAGCTCTTCTTCGTGAACCTTTGAGGATTCTTGAAAATTGTACAAGAATATTTATTATTTCTTCCTTCTCGGTCTCTTCTTCCTTCTCGTGTTTCTGCTCCTCGAAACTTTCAAGCGTAGTACGCTCTGCTACGTCGCGTGAGCTTCTTACGGCAATCTTTAGAGAGTATGAACAAACAACTTCCTCGTGGAAGTTTCCTGCGAGGATCTTTCGAGAGAATGACGGACAACTCTCCAATCCTTGTGAAAAAGACTATGTCGCGTGCTCTCAAGATCCGTGTAAGCTCTGGGCTATTTGAGGACCGTGTTGCTCTCCAGCCTGTGTGAAGAGGCTTACTGCTGAAGCTTTGATACCATGATAAATTGTGAAGCAAGAAATGCAGAGAGAAAGAGTAGAACAGAAAACAATATATTAGAATATATGAAGAAGAGTACAAAACGAGTACATGAAGAAGATAATGAAGAAGTTACTATGCAAAGGGAAATAGCTGAACTAAATAGGCTCAAGAAAATCAAAAATAGAAAGTACAGCTGGCAGTGTACAGTCAGCCTGTTGAGGTTACATTATATTTAACAAAGAGGTTTTCTTAACTCAAATTACAATTTTCCACAAATATTTGGCTTCATCTCCTATTGGGTGCAACTTATAATGATTTTTACGTTGTTTTCACAGCAAAATTACATACATGAAGTGCAGCTATCCAAACACTAAACACTTTTGAAGGTGGATCGTCTAGACTCTAGTTAAGCTGCATTGCCGTGGAGTTCTGCATTGCATTTATAGATGGTCATGGTCCATCTGCCAGCACTATTCATCATTCATCGATCTGTAGAGTACTATTCATCGGGCTGCAGAGTCTTAACTAGCATACCCCGAAGCTGGGAAAGGAAACCCTTCAAACAATTAACATATTTTTTTTTATGACAATCATATTTAGTGAGAGAACATACTATGAAACAAAAATAATACTGTGAAACAAAAATAATATAGAGAAGTGAATCAAAAATAATATAGAAAAGTGAATGGGGAATAATTTTTTCCAAATATATAGAAAAAACAAAAGATGTTACATGTGTATTTTTTTTTTGTTCTAGATATCATCTAAAGCTATTTACTAATGAAATGTCAAATCATAATTTGATATGAAAATGAAATAATGACATTTTTTAGCATATCCTTGAAGCAGGAAAGGGAACATTGAAGTGAATTAGGGTGGTTATGTTGTTCAAAGATCAAGGGATTTGTTTTCTTGATGAAAATAAATACTTCAAAAGGCCTTATAGATGGGTAAATTTGAATGCACCTATGATAAAAGAACACATCATTATTTTTCTCTCTTGCTTGATTGATCTAGTTAGGATCTAGTTAGATCTATAGGGAAAGTAGTAACCACTTGTTCCCTTCTCTCTTTGAACTAAATATAGGGGTCTTGGTCCAAAGGGGAGCTTAGTTGTGGTAAGATTGCTCACAACAAATATTTATTTCATCCAATCATTTATGTAGATTGGTTGGGCATAATGTGAGGGGATTTTCTAAATCGATAAAACAATAGATGAGATCTTTAGTTTTTGTTTTTATAGTCCTAAATAGTAGATCTAAGTGTGACAATGGTTAACTATAGAAAGAAGATAACCAAATGGGAAATGGAATGATAACCAAATCATTGGTTATCATTGACACTGCAAAACCTACCTAACATCTCAAAAATTGGCCTTTACTTCTTCTTATTTTTCTTTGAACATAACATAACATTGTTAGACTTGGAAATGGTAGGAATAGATGTCAAAAAGGGATAAAAGATAAGCACAAAAAGATGTCCTCATGCAACCACTAGGACCAATCAAAATCAAAATCACACTATGAGTTCTTTTTCCCTCTCCCTTGACTGGGTAAACATGCATTATATTTAATCTCCTTCCAATAATGGGCTTCCACTCAAGGTTCCAATCTGTACTAAAACTAATATTTCGATGAAGGCAACCATATCAAAGGGAACTAATACACTTGACATATATGTCTACTCGATGCAATGCTATGCCAATATTAGAAGGATTATAATCACTTATGATTTAGGATTAAGATACCAACATAAGTGAGTAGAAGAAAGGATGCATTTTCATGTTTCAAGATAAAAAGGGATAGCACCATGTCCAAAAACACTAAGTTAGAACTTATGTTGCCTATGTGTCCTTATTATAGGATTCATCTCTAGATTGGAACCAAGTTTTTGGTTCAATTCCTTTAGATAAATGTTTTGATAGAGCATCGACAAAATGAGACATTATTCTCTGCATGAGATTGTTGTGCTGAGATTGCTTCATGTGCTCTATGTGAAGTTAAAAATTTGATCTAATGTAAATGTTTCATCTAAAACTTTGAGTTTTTTTGGATACAAGACTATGTTTTTTGGGGATACATGGGGATTGAGCATGTATTGGCTAGATGCAATTGCATGTATTGGATAGATGTCATCCACTTCAGTGTTTCCTTTCCCTTGCTTTAGGGGAAAGAAAACATTGAATTGTTCTGGTGATTATTATGCTTAGATGTTTCTTTTGGATGATAGATGAATAATCAATAGAGGATCTATTCAACTATTTGTATTCATTCGTATGCAGATGGTAGTCATGTATAGTGTTGTCAAAAATAAGATTCCAACCAATTAATCATAAATGGACATATGGTGGGAGGAATATTGGATTAAGAGAGAACTGAAGGTGACTGTTATGTATTGAGACATTTTTGTGGGTAACTGGTACAACTTAATCATAATGTGAAAAATAAAATAGGTGAGATGGGATCAATGGGCTAGAGTGCATAAAAATCAAATATGATGTTGTTGATATTAAATTCCCCTTAAAGTAAAATTCATATAATACCCATGTGATTATTAGATGTGATTGTTAGATGATTATCCTCCAATCGTTTGTGGAAGATAGAATCCAAGCAACTCTGACTAATCCTAACCCTAAAAAAAACAAACCTACATCCATGTATCCCTATTCAACTTATCAAAATATATTGTCATTTAAGAAATGTGCAATTTAAATTAGTATTTAGCATACTTTTGTTAAGACATTTTCTCATGGTTCAATCTCACTCTATTTTAATAAAGTTGAGTTTATAGAATATAAATGTACCAAAGAGATATTTCCATGTAGTTTAGATTGTTGAAGAAACTCCACACACTTGAGATGAATTGATTAAAAATTAGTTGCAAATTTTGGAGTTATGTTTAATATCACCCACTTTTAACATATGATGTTTAATGTAGTAAATAATAAAAGTAAAATGTGAAAGGAAAAAAAAACAAGGGGAAAGTCTTAAAGGAATTGGGTTAATGATTGATATAATCACTACTGCATAATCAACAGTGCATAATCAACATTTAATGTTGGAGATAATGTTTTTCATTGATTTTGTTGGAGAAAATGGCCTTAGGGTCCATAGTTGTTAATGTTAATCCTTTATGTATAAGAACAGAGAAATTTCAAAGTGTGCAAATGACTCTTATGACTTTAACAACGTTCCTATTTTACATATATACTTTAAATGGTAATGTTGTGGGTAGAGGTACATGTATGATATGTTTGAATAATGGTTAAGAATTGAACCTTGGTTATGATTAACATTAAACATATGATATTAATGTTTTATAATCTCTAAAGAATGGAGTTCCATTTACAGTACAACAAGTCTATGGACAAAAGCAAGGAAGTCTTCTCATGGAGAAGAACTCATGGGTAGAGATAGGAGGATAGGTGGCAGGGGATTTCCAAACATTTATGGTAAATGTGGATCTGTCTCAAGTGAAAACAAATGAGGGTGATGTGTCCCTTAAAAGGCACATTCACAATAACTAAGTGAATACCAAATCCATCATTTAACACTAAAAGTTGAAGTATATAAGAGAAATATATGTAAACAATGCTAAAATTAAGATCTCTTAAAAAAAAATACATTTGGTCCACAATTTATTATTCCAGACTAAAATTCCCCATTGAAACTCCCCATTTCCTAATAATAGAAATTAAAATCTACTACAAGAATCTTACTTTGGAAGATGGTTAACATCAAACTAAACGTGTTATCCTATTATTAATTGACTTGTCATCACAAATATCTCCCTTAATTTGTTCCCCCAACTCCATGGTATTATTTCCCTTCTCAATTTATGGTCTTTGTGAATCCTCTCCCTCTGGTTGAGTTCCTTATATATTTTGATATATATCAGTTCAATCAAAAAAACTTTTATCTCTTTTCTTACTTGTCTTTCTCATTTTGCTCTTTTTCTTTAATGTTTTCTTTTTCCTATTATCTCATTTCAACTTTTTTAGTTTCTTAATTATTAGTTCCCTATTGCTTCCTTGGTCTTTCATTTTACTTTCCAATGTATAAAGAAGTCTACTTCTTTGTTATTATTAATATATTT
>JASDQU010438185.1:57069-77676 GCA_032191745.1 Picea mariana
CCATACCTTAGAGCCTTGATATTATTACCATGACCCTGTAGTCTTTCCTTATTCAGTTGTAACCATACTCTATCTCCCACTTTAAATTTTTCCTCTATCCTGTGCTGGTCATTTCTATCCTTGTACTTTTCTTGTGACTTCTTCATTGTCTCCTATACTTGCAAATGGATCTTCCCGATCTTCCCGACCTTTTTTTCTTCCTTTGGTGCATCTCTTGTGAGGTCCTCCCTCACTCCACCTTGTTTTCCATATACAAAATCTAAGGGTGAATTATTGTAAAATATCCATAGCAAGTTTCAAAAATGGACTTACCAGTAGAAGTGTGGACTTCTCTATTATAAGAGTGGTGTATATAGATCAAATTTTCATCCTAAGTCTTCAGATGGTTCTAATTGTAACCCCTCAAAAGTTGCACCAAAGTCTTGTTGACAACTTATGTCCGCCCATCTATATGTGGATGTAATATTGTATACCTCTTCAACTTAGTGTCCATGTTCTCCCACAACGTAGTCCAAAATGCATTGAGAAATATGATATCCCTTTATGAGGTGATGCTCCTTGGTATCCCAAAGTGCACCCAGACATGTTCAAAGAACTTATTTTCTTCTTCTTGTCTAGTGATGGTTTTTTTACAAGGCATGAGAAGGCCCATTTTGTTGAAACTATCAACTACCAGAAATAGATAGTCACATCATTTCCTGATTGTTGGTAAACCTCCCACAAAATCCATGGAAATGTTTTCCCAAGTTTGAGTGGGTACAGATAAGTAATGGTATATACCTTTATTCATGTTGTTGGGATTGATGGTACAACAAAATATACATCCTCTAATATATTGTGCTACATCTTCTTGCATTCTATACCAATACACATATCTTCATAAGTTGGCAATTATCTTCCTAACACTAAAATGTCCTACAACCTTGGAGGTGTGAGCCTCTCTGATAAGTTTTAATCATTCTCCTTTAGGAACACATAGCTTGTTGAGCTTGTAGAGTAAACCATTATAGAAATGATAGTCATCATTTTCATCACCTTCTTCTATATGAATTTTCCGTTGTAGTTGTTGAAACACCTCCTTGAAGTCCACATATTTTGTGTATGCCTCTTTGTATGCATCATGGGTAAAAGGATCCATGTGCATTAGAGTTCCCAAATCTGTAATATTAGATGTGGTTGGTAATGAAATCATGTCTGCCAAATTATTTTTTATACCCTTCTTATACTTTATGACCAAATGAAATTGTTGTAAAAACACCATCCACCTGTAATGTCTAGTTTGTTGTAGATTACTATGGGCATGAAAATACTATAGTGGCTAGTGATTTGTGTGAATGATAGTCTCCTTTCCCATCAGATAGTGTTTCCACTTTTTGAAAACTTTTACCAAGGAATAGAGCTCCTTGTCATAGGTAGGGTAGTTGAGAAATTCCCCATGAAATGCTTCTGAACGATAGCATATGGGCCTTCCTCCCTGCATCAGTACTGTTCCCATAGCATACCCACTTGCATATGTCTCCACTTTGAAAGGATTATGTAATTTTGGTAGGGATAGCACTGGTGCTTGACTGATATTTCTTTTCAGCTCATCAAATGCCTTATGTTGATTCTTCCCCTAATGGAAACTCTTACCACTAGCTATTATGGCGTGGAGTGGTGTAGCCACCGCTGAAAATGAATCTATGAACTTCTGCAAGTATTTTTTCACCCCCAAAAAAATCCTAACTTTAGTGACATTTGTAGGAATTTCCCATTTCATGATGGCCTCTATATTTTTGGGATATATATTGAGCTCCCCTCCACCGATCACATACCCAAAATACACCAAACATTGTTGAGAGAACTCACATTTATTGAGATTCTCCAGTAGTTGGTGTTTTTCAAAATCTCTAACACCTACATAAGATGTGACCTATGCTCCTCCTAGGCAGAACTACAAACCAATATATCGTACAAATAGATAATAATAAATGAATCTATATGAGGGCATAAAATTCCATTCATTAGTCTCATAAATGTAACCAGTGCATTGAATAAAGTTGATGGCATAACCAACTACTCATACAAACCTTGCCTTGTCTTAAAGGAAGTCTTCCAGGTATATTATTCTTTGACTCGTACCTAGTGATATCCTTATTTCAAATCCATCTTAGTGAATTACTTGGAATGTTGCAACAGATCCAATATATCATCGATCCTTGGTAGGGGGTATCGATTCTTTAGTGTAATATTGTTCAATTCCCTGTAATTGATACACATTCTCCAAGTCCCATCCTTCTGGGGAATAATTATGATGGGTGAACCACAAGGTGAGGTACTTTGTTGAATTACACCCTACTCAAACAATTGTTGCAATTGCTTCTTCACTTCATTCACTTCCATAACAGACTATCTATATATCCCAATATTCAACAATGGGGAGTCTAGCAACAACTGTATTTCATGCTCCACTTCCCTCTTCAGTGGTATCCCTTTAGAATATTGTAACACTCCTCTGTATTTTTGTAGAAACTCCTCCAATTGTTGTTTCTTCTCCTTAGTACACCCCTCCAAGGATCTGTTGGATGTATGGGCTAACTCGGGTTCTACCTTAGTTCTCCAAAAAAAACCTTTTCACCATCAGCCCTTCTGGTAAACCAGAAGGCTACACCGCGCACAAACTGCACAACGCAGTCCCACCCAAGATGGATTATGGGTGACTACATGATGCATATGTCTATAGTCATGGAAGGGATTGGGGATGTTCTTTTTACTAATTCTACACTTTTACATGCATTCTACCATACATTCATCAGATCTACCATTTTATTCATTCAACATCGTATATTTTGCATACTTGTTTTAGTGCGCATTGCAAATAAACCCTAACAGATGCATTCATATAACCATTAATTTATAATTGAAAAAAAATAAAAAAATCATTTAGATGCATTGCAACACATTATTTTACCGTGGTTCAGCCCCCTTGGGTTACATCCACAAAGATCTTCTTCTCTATTCATTCTTCATCAAACTAGCATTGCGCGCATTTCATCATATGGTCTAAGAATGGTGATCCTGACCATCATCACACTAAGCTCCACAGCTTGTGAATTGACCCTCAATTATACTCCATAGTTCTCCACTAGCTCCTTAGTTATACAACCAAAACTGAACATCTCAAAGACTCAAGACTCAAAAAGGTTCTCTAAAAGTAAGTTATTCTCTATAAAAAAGGACACCTCAATCTACCTCATACATCTTCTATTTATACTACAAAATGGGTAAAATCCCTTACATTATGACTCAAAAACCCTAATTCTAAGTGGACTCCACTTGTCCACTTTCTAACTTTCTTCCATGCAGTTGGTCTTCTATCCAACCGTTCCTTGCACTGATATTCCTTCTTTCCTGGTGCGTTACTTCCTTTTCCCTTTGTTGTGTTGGTCTTCCTCCTTTTTTGGCACACGTAGATTCCTTTGGTCCATTATGCCTCACATATTACGCTTAATTCCCAAAATTCCCTGCTCCAACAGGCCCCCAACACTAACTCGTGACTCGTCTCGAGCCACTCAGGCAGTGTGTGCACTATGTATTGATTTCTCCAACTCCTAGAATTGTTTTGCTAGTTCATCCACTTGCTTCTTGTCCTATGCAGTTGTCTCTGTTAAGGTCTCCATGACCTGGGTTGTGACGTGCTCCTTCAACACTTGTATTCTTTCTGAATGCACCCGTTCCATTAAGGATTTCTCCATTTCCAGAGTTGTTATCATCAATTATGCTTGTTCTTGTAGGGGCTCCAATTGAGCCTATCTGATTTTTCGTTCCTCCTGGATTGTCTTTATTTTTTCTCGTAGGTTTTTCATTTCCTGCGTGACCCTCAATATGAGGGGTATGGCCATTTCTTTATTTGTGTGCTTTATATCATGAACTACAACGTTCATCTTTTCTTCTCTCTGGTCCATCTTCTGGATCCTCTCATCTTCTATTAGGCTTGTCCATGTATGTTTTGTCCTCTCGTAAAGTTTTGTTATTTCCTTGAGTTCCAATGCAAGAAGATTTTCTTGTTCTGTCACTTGTTTCTCCCTTTTGGATCTGACCTCTAGTAGGGTAGTTGGTATTATTTTCTCCACCAATTCTCTTATCTCTTGTTTGTATTCCTCCACTGTTTGTGTGATCTTATTTAGGTTTTATTCTACATTGATTACTCCTATTAGTGTGCTATCCAGAATTGTTTAAAAGACTTATTCAAGTCTTTTCTCTAATTTATCCATGCGATGTTTTTCTTACTCTTGTTCCAATCTCACTTCTGTAAGAATTGTCTCTAGCACTTCCTTAGCTTCCTTGGTTGTCTCCAAGTTTTGTGCATCTGTCTTGGCTTTGGATTGGACTTCGTGTGCCATGCTTGTCTGTATCTTATATAATGCCTTGATTTGTATCCTCGCCAATACTAGCTCCATATGTTGTACATCCTTAACTTGTTTCTTCTCCATTTCCTTATCAATTTGCATCATATCTTTGGTAATGCTAAATCTTTGGCTTGCCAATGTTGTTAGTTGAACTGTTGCTTCCTCACTCTACGTTGTTTTCAGTTGTGTTGCATCTTCAAGTTGTTCCTTTGTAACCGATATATGCTCCAATGCCTGTATGACCACTGTCAGTTCTTGCTTTATCCTCTCTCTTTGTTTTATTTCCTCCTCGTATTATTTTGCGACACAGTCTTGTACTCTCTTTGTGACTAGTTCTGCATCATCCTATGTTATGGTATATTCAAGGACTTCCTTTTGCGCTTTCATTTTCTTGTATACTCCACATGTATATACAACAATTTTCTTTGGTGGCCTTGACTGTGTTGGCTCTCTTATTCCTAGGGTATCTGGTATGTCCCCTCCTGCCTGTCCCTCCTACACAGGGATGCTATCCTTCTTTTGTGTCATGCCATTAGTGGTAGTTTTGCGGTCCTTCTATTGTGTGGTCGTCTTGGGGATAGTATTTTTCTTTGATGTTGCACTCCCCCCTGTTGGATTTTTGCACCTTACTGTTGCTCTCGTATTTGTTGTTGGGGTACTTTTGTTTGTGATGCGCCTGTTTTTGTTGGTTGTTTTTCCTTCTCTTGTTGCTTATCCTTTGTTGGTTTCTCGACTGGAATCTTCCATTCTTCTTTCCAGTCTTTCATTTACCATTGGAATTCTTTTGCTATGATTCAATATCTCATATGTAGCCACTCCTTCTATGGATCCCTTTTGGCCTTTATCCATATATTATGTCATGATGCCTTAAATGTTTTTATCATTTTTTGCTCCTCCACCACCTCCTGTGGGATCCTCCAAGTCTCTACAAAATTTTCTTGTATTTATTCAAGGTATGTATTGAAGATGTTGGTATTTTCCTATCTTTCTCTTGTGACAATTGTGTTCCACAATGATTCATATTGCGTTGCGCGACACTTTCCAATTCTCTGACAAAACATAGTGTATTTGGGGTATTCATGTTATGTGTACCAGTTCTTTGAAATGCCTTCTAATGTGTGAATAAAATGGTGTGGCCATTATTCTGGTGGTACTAATCTCCATTGAACCATGCACCTATCCACATGTTCTCTGGGTTCTCCAAATCCATCATATTTCTTCAAATCTATGTTCTTCTTCTCTGCGCCAAATCTAATGGGCAATAACCTTTTGCACTCAAACACATTGTTGATGTTCTTCTTATGTGTACCCCACCATCTTTGAGGTGTATATTTCAAAGCAATATATAATGCTGGTAATATCTGATTTTATACTACTTATAATTCAAACTTCATCAAAAAATATTCAAAGTCATTCATACCATAAAAAGTAGGAGGCTCTCTTACCTCTGAACCAATCCATCTCGACGCATGCGTCATTCTGTCACATCTCCTATTAGATAATTCACATAGTCTTTGCTGCTAGTTTTCCGTTCATGTGTTAGAGTGTAAAGAACAAGAACTAATACTCCAAATGTGCATGCCATTTGCAGTTGGGTTGATATAATCTTCTTCGCATGTAGTTGTTTTGTATAACTGATTTACATCTTTTGTAAGAATATTGTCTGTCCCAGGTTCCACATACCTTCCTCCTTCTTAACAATCCAATTGAACAATAACTATGTACTCTCCATATTCAAAAATCATCTTCCTTGTCTTCAAATTGATAATAGCCTAGTTATCAAAAGCCTAATCCAGACCCAAAAATGTTGGATATGGAGAAGTTTTTTCCACTATGTCAATGACTTCAAAGTCTACGATGGTGCACACACATCTATATCTACTAGAATTCCTTCCAATATTCCAATTGGAGCCACTCTATGTTGATTTTCAAATTTCAACTGAATAGGTGAATAACCCAATTGAGGTTCGCCCGTAGCTTCCCAGGTATTCTTTAGCAGAACATTGACTTCAGACCCTAAGTCTAGTATGATATCCCCCATATTGAAATCTCTTATGTTTGCATTCAACCAGAAATCTCTACTTTTTCTTCTCTTCTTCCAAACTTGATTCACTATTTTTACCACTTCTTCTCCAGGATTACACTTTTCTAACAAATTTTGCAATATTTGTAAAGAGTTTCTATCATTCAACAACTTTACACAAGACCCAATTTTTTTTTATTAAGTTACTAAATTTCTCTAAAGGCTACTCTTTGTTGGTTTGATCAAATTATGGAGGCATTTCACACACCGGTATCTCATCTTTTGGCTTTGTTCTTGAAGTAGACGCAATGTTTTCCTTCAAAATTTCATGTTTAGCTTCTTTGAATATCTATATTTTTTTGCATACATCAAAATTTTGTTCAGGCATTGTATTCTTCTGGACCCACTGGTATTGATATTGATACTTATTTGTTGCATCTTCTCCCATATTGGATCCACCTCTAGTAACTATGTTAATCTTTTTTTCATCATCTTCTGTATTTTCTACAACAATCCATTGGAAATTATGATTGGTTTGCTTCCTCTTGTCCTATATTTTTATCAAAAGAGTTGGGAATTCTTCTATTTCATGGTTTGTTGTGTGACAATACATACATGTCACATGTGGATGTGGGAAGTATCTTGCATACTTCTCTAGTTTCTGACAATTATGACAAATTGTTGGTCCTCGACCTTCTCCAAATCATATTCCTCCACGATCTCCTCCTGTGAATCCTCCTATATTTCCATGATTATCTCCATGCAGTGTATTGTACTAAGGTCCTTGATTATACTACGGTTTTGCATTATTGTACTATGGTGGTGCTACACACTGTTGTGGTGGTGCTCCAAACTATTGCACATTGTTGTATTGTGCTTGTTGCATGTTGTTATACTGTGGATGTTGTGCAGGTTGTCCTTATATATGTTTAGCCTACACCCTATATGTATATGAAATCCTTTCTTTCATCATCTCCAAAGTTCTGCAGTCCTTGTATTCATGTCCAACTCACTTAAAAAAATTACAAAATGTACTCTTCGGTACTGTCTTGTATTTCTTCATCGGGGGGAAATGATAGGGATCATGCCCATGTATTTTGAAAATTTCACACCATGGTCCTCCTGAATCTAAAGGGTTTGGCATACCCAGTTCAATATACTGCGCAATAATGGACACTCATTCTTATGATGCAATTTTGTCATGCACATTGTACAAACATCCTCTATTTTATCCTTTCCTTTATTCTGATTCAACTGGAATGTTAAGTTCTTCAGATATTGTCTCAGCTCTTCCACAATTGGATATGTATGCTTGTACTAATTTTGTTCTAACTTCAATGTTGCTTGTAGAGCCTCATCCTGGCTCTAGAATTTATGTTTCCTCAAAGGATACTTCAAATGTGGAAACAACAAATTAACAAACAAATGTCTATGATGCATATCAGTAATAGGGTACTTTGACTTACCTTTGATCCTTTTAAACTTATGATCAACCTCCCACTCTGATTCTCCTGGTTTCTGCTTAATTTATATCATCTCATTCATAAACTCATCTTCTGAACTTGGTTTCTGAAATTCATTTATTAACTGCCTCTTTACTTCTGCAACATTTGTAGGTGCTCCTATTGGGTTATTTTCTGTGATACCCATGTACCAATCTAGTGCGCGGTCTCTAAATGTGATTGCCAACTGTGAAACCTTTGTATCTTCATCTGTAATCTTCTTTTGTTCACATATCTTCTAACAGATAACCAAATGATTTTGTGGGTCATCTAGCCCATCCCCTCATAGCTCTATTAACCTAATAATTGGATCTTGTCCTACCATTGTGAAGTTTGTTGAACTACCACCTCTGCGTGGTGTATATAATTGAATGCTACTTGTTGAACTTGCACTTCTTCTTGAATTTTCATTAGACCCACATCCTATAAAAAGTATTCTGCCACTAATCACTTGTTAGTTAACTAGGTTTTCTTCTTTAGATGTCTTACTCACACATGGGGTTGTGGGTTCCACACTAATTCAGATCTAGAATGGAGATCCTTCTTCTGCACTGGACCCATGACCTCTGTTTTTCCTCTCATATGCGGTGTGAAATATATCCTCAATCAACCCCATGGCATGGAGATCCTCTACCTATTCCTCATTGTTGTCCAAGCCCTCTTACTCAACTACTTCCCTCTTCTTTTTATTCATATTATACTGGTAGGGTTGTCCGCTATGTGTCACACCTTCTTTCCTTATGAATTCCCTAGTCTTTTCATCATCCATTATGATGGGGTCTGTTGCTTCCTTCTTCTGGATACTCTCCAGAGACTTCTCCATATCTCAGATCTTCCTTAGTGTTTCCCCCAACTCCCCCATGTGCGTAGAGTGATCTACATGTCTGATTCCATGATCATCACACCTTTATCATGTAATAATATCTTGTTTGATGTGTAAAGATATGTAATGTACCTTCCTCTAGGTCCCTTCAATAAATCTTGCTCTACAACAATATATGAATTCGCTATTTCGACTACAAATTCAGTAATAAACCCCGCAGTGATATTTTCTAACTAGAAATCCACTGCGCACATGAATTTATTATTAACCCTTTCCAACTATGCAATGTTCTGAGGAGACCACTCTACTGGATTAATCATTATTTGGATGGGTATCCTTAAACCTTAATAACCATTCATATAATAACTCTGAGAAGTAACAAAAATATGCTTCATGAAAATCAGCAAACACATACCTCTACAAATACTGGTGCAGTGTATACCTGGAACCCTTATTATCTTTCTATGCAAACGCTAGCTCCTTTGTCTCCAACCATATTTCAATCTCTTGCTTCGTAGGATTCCATGACCTAAAAATATCTTTCTACCAATGCATCTTCTTCACCAAACCCCTTCCAGGTTGTTCTTCTGATTTCCATCCGACATCGCAACCATTTTTTGGATGTATGGGATAACACAGGTTCTACCTTAATTCTCCAACAAAACCCTTTTCACCATCGGCCCTTCTGGTAAACCATAAGGCTACACCACACATAGAGTGCAAAGTGCAATCTCACCTGAGATGGATTATGGGTGACTACAAGACACAGATGTTTGCAGTCATGGAAGCGATTGGGGATGTTATTTTTACTACTTCTCTACTTTTACATGAATTCTATTATACGTTCATCAGATCTACCATTTTCTTCATTCAACATCGCTTATTATGCATACTCATTTTAGTGTGTGCTGCAAATAAACCCTAACAGATGCATTCATCTAAACATTCATTTTAAATTGCAGAAACAACAAAAATCATTCAGACGCATTGCAACACATGATTTTATAGTGGTTCACCCCCCCGGGATACATCCACAAATATATTCTTCTTTATTAATTCTTCATCAAAATAGTGTTTCACACATTACATCATATGGTCTAAGAATGGTGAGGCTGACCAACATCGCACCAAGATCCACAGCTTGCAACCTGACCCTCAGTTATACTCCATAGTTTTCCACTAGCTCCTCATCTATGCAACCAAAACTGAACATCTCAAAGACTCAAGACTCAAAAAGGTTCTCCAAAAGTAATTTCTTCTTTGTCAAAAAGGACACCTCAATATACCTCATACATCTTCTATTTATACTACAAAATGGGTAAAACCCTTACATTATGACGCAAAAACCCTAATTCTAAGTGGACTCCACTTGACTACTTTCGAACTTCCTTCTATGCGGTTGGTCTTCGATCCAACTGTTCCTTGCGCTAATATTCCTTCTTTCCTGGCGCATTGCCTTCTTTTCCCTTTGTCACATTGGTCTTCCTTCTTTTCTGGTGCGCACTATTTACTTTGGTCCATTATGCCTCATTTATTTCACTTAAATTCGTCTACTCCAATAGGATGCCTTCACTCTCATTGACTCATCATCAGATTGATTTTCTCTTAAGAAAAGTAAAATATATCTCTTACTAGAAGTAATCAACTTCTTGGCTTGATTGCCACTTACCAATGAGATCTTTGACTTGCCTCTATGAACATTGATGATGTAGGACTTCCCATCCTTGATCAATTGGTATTGTTTGGCTCTCCGCATGAATATTTAATTCCTCATATACATGTAAGGGCTTCCAAATACTACTCCACATACATCAAGGGGTACTACATCCAATTCCACTTCATTAATAAAATAAACACTTATAGAAAATTTAATCTTACACTTTTTCGTTACATTTATATCTACATCCTTGTTTACCCAACCCAATGGATAGGGGCTAGGATGATTTTGAACCTCCAATCCAAGATTTTTGACCAGACCCACTGCTATGAGATTAGATTGTGAACCACAGTCGAACAAAGCATCTATATTGGTCTTCTTGACTTGAATCTTGATGTGGAAGAGCTTGGCCATATCCTTCTCTTACTAGTGATGAAGGATACTCGGATTCACCTCCTTGTACACAGATGTGAAGACAATATTGGTATCAAAATTTAAGCTACTTTCAACTTGATTGATTGAATCTTTGGTTAGAAGGTTATTTTTGTTTCGCTCCTTCTTTCAATTCTTCGGGTTCAGCTCTGGATGTAGTTTCCAACATTTTTCCTCATTGTGACCATAAATTTTGCAATGATTGCAATGGTTTCTAGGATATTTAATCTGTTGTACAATGTTTTTTTTTCTTATGTTTTCCCCCTTTCCACTTCTTCTTCCCCTCCTTGGAAGCTTCCTAGTTCTCTTTCTACTTCAAACCATTTGGTTTCCCCTTCTTTTATCCTATGTTTTCCAAGTATTGTGCATGTACACAAGGCTCATCCACTATCCTTGGCTTGAAGAGAATCATCTGCTTTCATAGATGATTATGTAAACCCCCCAAATACTTGAGGAGTACATATGGTTTCTTGGGAGAGATACCCAACATGATGGCCATATTTATGAACTAAGTGGTGTATTCTTGTACATTATACCCCTGCCTCTGCCTGAAGTAGTGCCACCGGGTCCATTGGTCCTATACATACCTAATAGGGTATAATTGGGACTTTATGATTGTTTTGAATTCCTCCCATCTAGTTACCGGTGAATCACCCTCCATCCTAAGTGTTTATGTCTAGCTTTCCCACTAGGTTTCTTGGACAGTTGGTTTGGATAGTTGGTTTTGATTGATGTCAACTCTTGGAGAATGATATTGGATATTTATGTAACCCCTTAGAGATTTATGTCAACCCTTGGAGAGGTCCAGATATATGAATGATATGTTTAACAGTTGATTGAAATTAATGGTGAGGTAGTTGGGTGCATTTGAAGAAGCCTACATGTATCCCCAGAGGTGTGGTTATGGGACCCAAAGTTGGTTGAGGAATATGGAAATGAAGGATAGTGAAATTGCAAGTAAGACACTCATAGATGGATAGTCCTTGTCATGTAGTTTTCAGTGATAATTGGTACGCCACGTGGTTCCCCACGGTTAGGGAGATATGGCCTTGTGAATTTGGAAGCCCCAAAGAATGGTCAAGAAGCCCTAGTTGGTTACAAGTCAATGAATGAAAGGGTAAAGTGCTTGTAACAAGAAACACATAAAATAAGGAAAGAGGTTACCTAGCATTAGTATAAATACACCTCAAAGTGTCTCTCGCTTATACATACACACTTACAATTGAATATCTATCTTGTGAATGTTATGGTCTAGTATTGTGAAATTTTGGCTAGTTAGTGTCGACATTTTTCTAAGGTTGCGAAGGAAGGTTGAAGGTGAAAGTCTCGGAGTTGTAGAAAACATGAGTAACCCTAGTTTTTGAGGTATCCATGATTTCCAGGTCAAAGGCATGGATGTATGTGGGATGCAGTGGATAAAAGCGTGAATATCCACGGGTAGTAGTAAAGGAAGTCATGGATCTGTGAAAAGCTTGTGAAAGGGTGAGAAGGGATGTTGGTACCAGGTTGTTGAGGACGGTGGAAGAGTTACAAGTCATTTTACAGTATAGAAAGTCAACTACAAGATTAGAGGTAAGTCTTAACGGTTATGGTTATGGTGTTATGGTACATGTATGGTGATGATAGTATGTGATATGGTACATCTTGGTGATGTTATGGTACATTGATTAGAAGCATTATTGGTTATCTTGGTATCTAGTTTGGTTACATGTTATGGTGCACACTTGAGGCTTGGTATATTGTGTTATGAGGTTGCATCTTGGTAATATTGAGGAGCATGCTTGAGGCATGTGTTTGATGGTTTTGGTGTATGAATTTAGGCACATCATTAGATGCATGGTACATGTTGGTTGAGGTATACCTGTTGAGATACATTGTTAGTACATTTATTAGTTTATTGTCTTGGTACATGGTATGGTATAGGTACTTATGTACATGGTTGATGTGCATGGATGGCACATGGTTATGGTACAGGGTTGGTACTTGGTATGGTGTTGAGGTACATGGTTGATGGCTAAGGCATATGGTACAGGTTATCATGCATGGTTGATGCACGGTTTGGCACAGGTGTTGGTGCATGGTTGATGTAAGGTTTGGTACAAGTGTTGGTGCATGGTTGATGAACTTGGTGTGGTACAAGTTGTGATAAATGTTTGATGTTTGGTATGGTACAGGTTGATGGTTTGGTACATCGTTGAGACACATATCTTGTGATGGTATGTTGGTGATATTTGTACATGCTTGGTAGAGGTATGTGTTGGTGATGTTGGACATATAGTTGAGAGGTGTCCTTGGTATATGATCCATGTGATAGGATCTGGTTGAGTATCGGTGACAGTGACAGATTGGACAGGTTGACCAGTGACAGGTTGGATACAATGATAGGTTACAGGTTGATGTGATAGAGGCAATGACAGTGAAAATATCAGTGGTTGTGGTAGTGATAGTTGGTCTATTGTAATACCCCAAGGTCGAGCCCCTGTTGAATTGTAATTATGTTTAATGAATTTTATAGGCTGGTGAGCCAAGTATTTATAAGTTGGAAGGATTATATGTTTATTAGGACAGAGATACTAGATGCTAAGGCTAGAGATCCTATTTTTTTATATGTAATTATGAATATTATTAATAAAATACACTGCTACATGTAGACCAACCACAAAGAAATATTTATGGGGGACTAAGCTCCACTAGGAAGGGAAATGGAAGGGGGATGGGAGGCTAGGAAAAAGGGGCTAAGCTTGAGGGTTTAAGCCAAGGGAATATTATAATATATTCCTAAAAGACTAAGGTTGGACATAACATGTTATCCTAAGTTCCTTTGGGGAGAGGAATGAACTCCAAGTGGAGAGGAGCGAGTTCCTAGAGAGCCAAGTGTCATCCAGAATGCATGCAAATTTATGTGGGGAATTCCATAGTTGCAGGGTTCTCTCTCACCATTCTCACCATTCTCACCATTCTTTCCATCCTGGGTCCCATTCACTCACGCACTGAGAAAGCACACAGTCAACCATTTCCGCCATTGTTGAACCCTATGCCATCGTGAACCTATGTAATTTGCTAAGTCATGTCCCTTTACTTGCCCTATTTTATTAATGTGGTTATCTGGTTGATTTAAGAGCTGAACAATAGAAGCAGGTTGTCAAACCTGTGTTTTGAAGAGGTGGTTTTTTAGGCCCGTGGGTTGAAGAAGCAAGTTGTCAGGCCTGTGAGAAACTCTCTTCAGGTGAGGGAGATTACTAGGGAAGTGATTTCTCCTAGAGAGAGTCTAGTAGTAGCTATAGAGCTTTGAGAATTCCTGATTAGGCATGTTGCTAAATCTCTGGAAGAGAAGTGGAGCAACCGATGGACTGTGGAATAGTGAAGGTGTATATTCCCGAGGTGGGACAAGCATGTGGGGAATGAGATTTTGTGAGCAGTGGAAGAAAGTAGGCTCCTTGGAGGGAATCCTTCCTGGTTCATTTTGTAGCTTTCCGTAGTCTCAACCTAGCCTAGGATTCCTTTACCTTGGGTGGGTTTTAGTCCCATATTAGGGGTGACCCACTAGTGATAGCTTGGACCATCATGGTCTAAGGTTGGGAGGTTCATGGAAGGTCTGCACACAATTGGTGGTCTTCTCATAAAAATATAATTACCAATTCTATGTTAATTGTATGCTTTGTATCTTGTACATGTGTTATAATGTTATCTGAATTGCTTGTATATGTTGCATGTATGTGTTTATTGTCATTTCCTCTTGAATCTGTGTATGAACATAATGTTTATCTATGTTTAAATTTGCATTATGTGTGTGTGTGTGTGTGTGTGTGTGTGTGAGCTCAAATAGAGCATGCATAGCCCAGTGGCTTAAGACTTGGGTGTGTTACAATTTTGTTTCAGAGCAATTTGGTTTTGAAATAGTGGTGTGTTCCTGGATAAGGTGGTCGGGGGATGTTACAATTTGGTATAAGAGCACATGGTTTCCACATTGAACCTGGATGGGCCAAGAATGTGGAATTTGGAGTGAAAATTCCACAAGGAATTTATGTACAGAGTGTCAATAGGGCGTTGGGGGACACCTTAGTTGTGTTCAGAAGCTCAGGAGATATAGCAGTTTGATAAACCATAAGAGACGTGGTATTGGGCCACAAATTTAAATTTGGGTCATTGGATCTGTTTGGAAGAAGATATATCTCCCACAACCGTCGGATCTGGAGAAGGTGCATGAAGTTTAAGCACAGAAGTCCTTTGGACTCCACCCCTTCCATCATTTTAAATCTATAGAAGCAAAATTGTCGAAGTCTAGAACTAATCCAAACCATCCATTTTCCAGGGACACATGTTCTCAGATTAAGCAATGTTTGGAGTTCGACAATTTGGGGGTTGTGGGGTGTTTAGCAATGAAATTGTCGAATTACTTCCAAAGCTACGGAAAGTAGTCACCAGCATTCGACAGTTTGGGAGTTTTGTTAGTGAGAAGATCATAAGAGATCTACCAAAGTGTCAAAGTTTCGAAGTGTCGGAGATGACGTTGACATGTTCAACAGTCGGAAGTTCGACAATTTTGAAAAAGTGTCGATGTGAAGAATCGTATAAGTCTCGGTTCTCTAAAGTGACGTGACATGATGACTTCATCGAAGGTTATGTGGACTTGTTCGATGGTTCAGAAACTCGACAGTTCAGCAATTTTGAGAAAGTGTCATTGACAGGAAATTCTTGAATTCTCTAAGCACCGGATATGACGTGTCATGATGATGTCACCTAGGGTGACATGGACCTACCTAGGTCTACCACATGTCACTCGTTTTCGTACTTTTGACAGGCCTGTAGTACCGATTGGGACCTTACATGTGTCACTTGACAATGGGGCCATGTGTCACCACTTTGATTGGTGACAGTTGTACTACGTCGGCCCCGAGAGGTTAAGTTGTTCAGGAGTTCGGCATTCGAGGGAAAAAATGTTGGAAGAACTTCTAGAACTCCAAAGTCTCGAAGTCCCAAAGTTTTGAGGTCACGAAGCACCAAAGTGACGTGGTTGGGTGACACCACTTTGGGTGATGTGGATAGACAAGATGTGTGCCACATGTCAATGCGATATGTTCTTTTGAAAGGATGAATTTTCCAGTTAGGACTTGACATGTGTCACCCCTCATATTGGGCCACATGTTCACTTCTTGGAACCACATAGTACCCGAGTGTGCAGTACTAAGTGGACCCCAAGGGTTCACCAATTCAGTGTTCGAAAGGAATGAAGTGAGAGGAAGGAGAAACCCTCGAAGCTCCTAAGAGTGGAGTAAATCCTCACCCTTCATCAGGACGAGACATGTGGCAATAGATCCCGTGGTCTGGAGGATTCAAGGTATAATTCGTTGAGGTCGAGGAATTCTGGAGGCCTAAAGGTGGGATTCCATCATGACCATTGATCACAGAGGATGCATGGTTCCAGATCTCGTAGTCTGGAGGAGTAGTACTCTGGAGGATTTGAGTTGCAGAATTGTTGTGAGTCGATAACTCCCGGAGGGCCATAGTTAATCTCGACCATTGATCGAGATATGACACGTGGAGGAAATAGAGGGGATCTCCGGTGGGTTGGCACTTAGGGATATTGGTAGTGTAGTGCTTCAGAAACCGCCTAAGCCCAGAGTCTCGGAGCTCATATCCACCATAGAATTGAATAGAAAATGTGGACCGTTGATCCACCATCCTTCACGAGTTCTCGAGTTCGGTGGGCCGGGATGTTTTTGATGTGCAGAAAGGGAAACCTCCAAAGCTCCAGAGACCTGAAGTTCCAAGGCTCTGGATAAGTGCCTAATTGTTAGCGTTGGGTCACAGCCCGTGGTCACATTAATTTGGGGGCCGAAGAAGAAGGGCTAGAGCCCAAAATTTTGTTTTAAGAGCATAAAAAGGCTTACAGAAGGTGCCTATGGGATTTTTAATTGTACACAACTACACCTAAAGAAGTAAAGAAGGCCTGTAAAACTGAAAGAGGGACCCAACACATATCTAAGAACCAATTTGACTCTAATTTGGAAGAATCCATTTACAAGATTGCATCACTAAAAGGAAAAATTGTTTAATTATTCATAACTTCTTGCTCAAAACTCAGAATTGAGCATGGAAATAGGCATTGGAAAGGTATTGAATAGTAGAAGATAACTATTCACCTAGAAATTGGATATGAACAATCAATTTCTGAAGAAATCAGTAGAAAATAATTTTGATATATATTAATGAATCATAATGGTTCATGTTTTCATGAAATTATTAAGAACAATTAACCCGACAAAGTTCTGTTGGTTGCACATTTTTGTAGAATCAACAACTATCAGATCAGTGTCAGTAAAAATTGTAGAGTGATGGATGATACACAGGTATTTTATAGCCAAGAAGATGAAATCAGGGGATTGAATGTCCAGTTGGGTATGGAAGGAACCAACTCCAATGGACATGGAGGAGGAAAGGAAGAAGACATAAATCTGGATGAGACCCTCAGAAAATTGCAGACAGATGTATAGATACACAAGGATGATAATGAGAGGCTTATGAAGGCCAAGGAACATAAGGAAGACTTCAATATGACGTTAATGAAAATCATGGATAGAATTGAAAAGAATTTGGATAAGGAGAGTGGCTCCAGCAAATCAGGAAGCCACGGGACCCCTGAGAAGAAAGGAAGATCAAGGAGTGGTAGAAGACATCACCATCACTCCCAAAATCATTCCCTTAGGAGATCACATAGTATATCAGGTACATCCCCTATCAGTAAGCATAGGAGGTCTGGGGTGGATGAGCTGAGAGGAGAAATGAATAAGACTAAACTTGCTACTTTTGATGGAGATCACAAGAAGGATGAAGATGTTGAGACATGGTTGTTAGGCATGAGGAATTATTTACAATTGCATAACTATACTTTCCATGCAGAAGGAATAATTGTTATCTATCAGCTGAAAGGAAATGCATCCATGTGGTGGGATCAACTTGTGCAAGGCAGCATCTCATATAGAAAAATGTGACTTGGAAGGAATTCAAGAGGCATTTTGAGAAGAAATACCTGACCAAAAGGTATTATGACAAAAAGATGAAAGAGTTCTTTGAACTCAAACTGGGTAGCATGACTATTGATGAATATGAAAGGGTATTTTTAGAGTTGTTGAAGTATGTCTCCTTCATCAAGGATGAGACAGTGAATATTCAAAGGTACCTGAGTGGGATTCCATCTTTCATCAGTGAAAAAATCAAACATGATGATCCCAAGACTTTGGAGGAAACCATAAAGAGAGAAAAGTGTTTATATGATCAGCATAAGGGAAATCCTACTTTCCAGAAGGCTTGAGAGGAAAAGAAGAAGTTTAAGATGGAAAAAAGGAAGAAGGGGAACAAGCCTCCATTTTTCAGAAACGTCCCTCAAGGACAACCATCTTTTAGAGAGCACATGATGGCTAAGGTAGGTGGAAAAGGGCCAAGGAAGACACCCATTCAATGTTGGGGCTCTAAAGGAGACCGCAATTATAAAGATTGTCCTCACAAAAGTGACAAAGTGAGATTTGTCCACAATGTACAAAAAGTATAAATTGTGGAGGACATGGGAAGAAGTGTACCAAGGATCTATGCAGCCATGGACAACAAGAAAGCATGGTTTCAATCACACATGATTGAAGTAGAAGCTATGATCAATAACCATGCCTTTACTATCTTGATATATTCAAGAGGTAGTCATAGTTACATAGATCCTAAAGTTTTGGAAAGATTATTTTTTCCAAGAATCAAGCATGAGAAATATTGGCCGGTACAGCTGGCTACAGGAGCCAAGAGACAAGTTTTTGAGTTGGTTAAATCATGTCCAGTGGACATGAATGGACTAAGTACCAAGGAAGATTTGAATATATTTCCATTGGGTTCATATGACTGTCTAATTGGTATGGATTGGTTGGACCAACACCATGTTGCCTTAGACTCTCATAACAAGGAATTTACCTGCTTGGATGAGGAAGGGAACCCAAGAACAGTCCAAGGAATTCCTAGGGAAGTTACTATCCGAGATATCTCAACAATTCATCTGAAGAAGTGTTACCGGAAGGGCTACCAAATATTTGCATCCCATATGGAAGAAGCACCTAAATATAAGGTGTCAAATCTAGAGGATCACTCAGTCCTGAAATATTTTTAAGATTTGTTCAAGTAGATACCAGGACTACCCCCAAAGAGAGATATTGATTTCTCTATAAATTTGATGCCTGGAGCAGCTCCAGTATCAAAGACTCCTTGCAGAACGAGTACACCAGAGCTGAAGGAGTTGCAAATGCAGATTGAAGAGCTTCTGAAGAAGGGGTATATATGCCCAAGTGTGTTACCTTGAGGTGCCCTAGTATTTTTCTTGAAGAAGAAAGATGGGACATTGATATTGTGCATCGACTTCAGACAATTTAACAAGGTAACTATAAAGAACAAATATCATTTTCCAAGGAACGATGATATCTTTGATCGGTTAAAGGATGCAAGGATATTTTCAAAGATTGATCTCAGGTTAGGATATAATCAAGTAAGTATCATAGATGAATACATCAACAAGACCGCCTTCGGGATAAGGTATGGTCATTACAAATTCACAGTGGTGCCATTTGGATGTTTTCATGTGTTTGATGAATGGTGTTTTCCGAGATTAGTTAGAAACGTTTGTCATTGTATTTTTTGATGACATCCTTGTATATTCCAATTTAGAATAAGAACATGAACATCATTTAAGGGTGGTGTTATAAGTGTTAAGAGAGGACAAGTTGTATGCCAAATTGAGCAAGTGCTCATTTTATCGAAACCGAATTCACTATTTAGGGCATGTCATATATGAAGAAGGGATAGCAGTGGACCCTGAAAATATTGAGGCCATTAAAGGGTGGACAACACCTAAGAATGTGACAGAAGTCAAATCCTTCATGGGTCTAGCTGGCTACTATAGAAGATCCATTGCATGGTTTTCGAGAATTTCTCACCCAATCACTTCCCTGCAAAGGAAGGGGGTGAAGTTTCAATGGACAATAGAATGTGAAAAGAGATTCCAACAATTGAAGAAGTTATTAACTAGTGCTCCAATTCTGAGGATTGCTGATCCAAATGAAGATTTTGTGGTTTGCACCTATGCATGCAAATAAGGACTTGGTGGAGTCCTTAGCCAGAACGAGTTTGAGATATGTTTTGAATCCAAAAAATTGAAAGAGCGTGAAAGGATATATGCAACTCATGATTTTGAGTTGGAATCCATAGTGCATGCCTTGAAGAAGTGAAGGAACTACCTCATGGGAAAGAGGTTTGAGCTGAGGATAGACCATAATGGTTTGAAATACTTGTTTGATCAACCAACTTTCAATGCTAGAAAGAGGAGATGGTTGGAATTCCTCTATGAGTATGACTTTGATATTAAGCACATTAAAGGAAAATAGAACAAAGTGGTTGATGCACTCAGTAGGAGAGTGTGTGAACTACATGATACAACCATTATCATGTATCAAATTAATCTTAAAGGAATAATTTCTAAGGCTACAAAATTTGATTTGTAGTACAAGGAGTTGGTAACAAAATTGCACCAAGGTAAAATGCAGCAGAAAGTTGAAGATTATGAATTGGGAAATGATGGAATTTTCTTGTATAGGAACATAATTTATTGTTCAACAACACAGGTATTCCAAAAGAGGACGAACGCCTTCAGTAACCACTCACATAACCAAATCAAAGATCAACACACCGATGTTTTCACGTGGTAAAACCCCTACGGGGAAACATCCACGACCCCAGCCAACGTGGCCACTTGG
>JASDQU010438185.1:101453-120116 GCA_032191745.1 Picea mariana
GTTGTCAAATTTGTACAACCTAGTAATATCATCAGCAATTCCAATTGCAAGAACATGCTTAGGATCTTTTAGATGCTTGATTACAAATTGGTGAGGTGAAAACTCTATAGTTTTAACTTCACCTAAATGAGTGATTTGATATACTGATAGAAGGTTACCGGAAAGACTTGGAACACATAATAGATCATTGAAATGGCCATTTTCTACTTGTACTGTTCCAGATCCTTCAACACTAAGAGATCTATCATCACCAACAAATATTTTCTTGGTGTTACATTCATTTAGAGTAGAAAATATGTCTCTATCCTTAGCCATATGATAAGATGCTCTAGAATCAATAATCAATTTATCAGAAGTAGAAGTAGAAGGTGTATTGAAGGAGAAACCAGAAGCAGAAAGTGCATGTCCATGAGAAGAAGAAGAAGAAGTAGAATCAATACTGATGTTGTGCTTCTTCATTGTTGCATCTAAAGATGTCATCTTCTTGAAACATTTGGAATCATCATGGCCATCTTTATCACAAAAGTTGCAATGTCTATTAGTATTCTTATTTTTATATCTTGCTCCTTTGTCTCCATTAGGAGCAAAAGTTGTCTGAGTGGGTTTGGGACCCTTATATTGCTTGTTGTTGTGGTGAGGATGTTGCTTCTTGGGATTCTTGGGTTTATCTTTTTGATGGACAACTAAGGCTTTGTTGGAGGTACCTGCAATGTTGATCATTCCAAGTTGTACTAGTTTATCTTGCTTTCTAATCAAAGAATCACAAAAGTTCTCAAGACTGGGTTTTTGATAAGTTACCCCTACAACCTCTTGTGTGGCATAAAAGGTAGATACAAACATAGAATATGCACTACCTAGCTTAGAAAGAATAAGATAGATGCAACGATAATCGTCTATCTTTATCTTTCATTCTTCACATAAGGTTCTGAGTGTTTTAAACTTAGATAGATAGTATTCAATGCAAGAAAAACCATTTGGACTCAAAGTTAGTACTTGATTTTCTAACTGTTGTGCTCGAATAATATTGTGTTTACCAAACACAGATTGAATATTTTCCCAAGATTCTTTAGGTTTATCAATTGATTAAAGGTGGAACCTTAAATCAGGAGAGATGGACATTCTGATTAATCCACGTGCTTCATCATTCATATTATCCCATTTGGCTTTCTTATGAGCATCAATGGGTGTTGTTTCCCTTCCCAAGGTAATTCGGTACAAGCCTTTACTTCTTAATAAATCCTCCACATGGGATTTCCATTGGAAGTAGTTGGTGTTGGTAAGTAAGAGATTACTTGTAGAATCCATATTAAATATGTATATAATACTGATTTAAAAACTGAAACTGATGATTTGAATGGAAAGAGCTCGAAAAGTTATGCGGTTTAAAAAAAAACGGCATTGAAAATGAACTTTGGATGTGAGAGTTATACCCTTTTTAAAAAAGGCATAAACGGTAACCAAAGGACCACGTGGTAGTGTAAGTTGTTTTATGAAGTGAACCACTTTTATAAAGAGAAGTGGGGTGAAGTGAAATACACTTTACAATTTTAGCATGAACTTTTTCAAAAAAAGTAACAAAAGAGAGACTTGAACTCAAGACCTCTTACTTAATAAGACAACTTTTAACCAAATGGTCTAGAAAAACATATTGTAATGTTCAGAAGGAGGATTGTTGTTGTTGTTGTTGTTGACGGCCTTGGAGAGCGTGCTAAAAAAAAACACTTTTCACACAAGAAAAAAATTTCACTTCTCGATGACAACAAGGGTTAGATCTCGATTAGCTTACCCGGAAAATGCACATTTTCCTATATGTTTCTGATTTTCCAAGATCGCATAGGGCACGGGGAAAAGAGCATATGCAAATCTAAAAGAGTAGCAACCCAGAAATAAAAAATACAAAACCAAAATACTTCTCTGAAAAAAAATTTAAAAATTGCGTATTCAAACTTTATACCTCCGGATTTGACTGTAATGGTCATATCTTGGGCAAATAGAAACTTTTTCAAGTGAAACGAAAAGTGTTCCAGAATGAAACGAGTGCTCCGTACACAATGGAACAGTCCTCTCAGCCCATAAATGTATGAAAATGACAAAAAATGGATATGAGGCAACTTGGCTTCACGATCTCGATCTACAACAGGAGTGGGTCTTCAAACATGCTCTTATACCATGTTCAACAACACAGGTATTCCAACAGAGGAAAAACACCTTCAATAACCACTCACATAACTAGATCAAAGATCAACACACTGATGTTTTCATGTGGTAAAACCCCTACGGGGAAACATCCACGACCCCAACCAACGCGACCACTTGGAGTAGTTTATTAATGCAAAGAAAAAAATTATAGAGAGGTTTTACAAGAGAGTTTCTCACAATTGATCATCAACAAATGACCCTCCATGGTCTTTAAATAGAGATCATGGACCAATCAGGTGTTAAGCTGTGGATCAATGGCCATTAAGATCGAGGAGAGTATGAACCGTCGGATCACTCTAAGTCAAGAACATATCGTGACCATCGGATTTCCTAACTACAAATGCATACTAATGCATACTAAAGAAACACACTAGAAAATACACTTTTACCTAACGACACAATAGATCAAGTAGATCTTAACTAACTCCTAAGTGTCTAAATATCCTAACATTTATGTACCCAGTTCTCCTAAATTGAGGATTATAATTTTAAAAGAGATGTATAATGTACCTTATGCTGGACACCCGGGATATCAGAAAATAGTTTCAGCAGTCAAGAGCCACTATTATTGGTCAGGCATGAAGAGGGAGATTGTTAAATATATTGCTAAATGTTTGGAGTGTCAAAGGGTCAAGGTTGAGCATAGAATCCCAATTGGGTTGTTGCATCCATTACCTATTCTTGATTAGAAGTAGGAAGTGGTGACAATGGATTTCATCATCGAATTGCCCAAAATAAGCAAGCAACATGATGTTATCATGGTGGTGGTGGATAACTTACTAAAGTTGCCCATTTCATTCCTATGAAGGTTACTCACAAGGAAGACAATGTTGTTGATATATATATGAAGGAAGTAGCATGCTTGCATGGCATACCCAAGACAATTTTGTTTGGCAGAGACCCGAAGTTTACCTCAAAGTTTTGGAAGGGGTTATTCAAAGGGTTCGGAACAAATATGAACTTCAACACAACTTATCATCTCGAGTCTGATGGGAAAATAGAGAGAGTGAAACAAGTGATTGAGTATATTCTAAGGATGTATGTGATGAAAAAACCATCTAAATGGGAAAATTATATACTCTTGGTATAATTTTCCTACAACAATGGGTGCCAAGCATCACTGAAGATGAGCCCATTTGAGACACTTTATGGAAGAAAGTGAAACACACCAATAAGTTGGGACAACCTAGCTGACAAAGCAGTGATTGGGCTAGAGTTTCTCAGAGAAATGGAAGAGAAAATGCTGAAGATTAAATAGAATTTAAAGGCTTCCCAAGATAGGCAAAAAATCTATGCTGACAAGGGTAGAACTCACAGGAAATTTAAAGTGGGTGATCATGTTTTCTTGAAGGTGAAGTCCAACAAAAGTTCCCTGAAGTTGGGAAATTATTCCAAGTTGGCAGCCAGATATTGTGGGTTGTTTGAAATCCTAGAGAGGATTGGACCAATATCTTACATGGTTTCATTACCTGCATCTATGTCTATACATAATTTATTCCATGTATCATTCCTTAAGAAATATATACTTGATGTTAATCATGTTATCAATTGGAATGTGATTCAGGTGGAGCAAGAAAGCGTTTTTCAAGTGCACCCAGTATGCATTCTGGACCAGAAAATCAAACATCTCTGAAATCGATCCATAGGGATTGTAAAGGTCCAATGTAGGGTCCTGAGGATGCAACTTGGGAACATGAAGATGCTATGCGGGTAGAATACCCACATCTTTTTGAATATTTTGAAAATCTTGTTGATGATATGTAAATGAGTTGCACTGAGGACAGTGCAAAAATAAGGGGAGGGGATTGTAATACCCTAAGGATGAGACCCTGTTGAATTGTAATTATGTTTAATTAAGTTTATAGGCTGGTGAGCCTAGTATTTATAAGCTGAGAGACTTATATGTTTATTAGGCCAGAGATCCTATATGGTAAGGCCAGAGAGCCTATTTTTTTATATGTAATTATGCATATTATTAATAAAATACATCGTTTTGTGTAGAACAACCACGAAGAAAGAGTTATGGGGGACTAAGATCCACTAGGAAGGGAAAGGGAAGGGGGCTGAGAGACTAGAAAATATGGGCTAACCTTGAGGGCTTAACCCAAGGGAATATTAAAATATATTCCTAAAATACTAAGGTTGGAAATAACCTGTTATCCTAAGTTCCTTTGGGGAGAGGAATGAGCTTCTGATCCAAGTGTCATCCAGGACGCATGAAAATTTATGTGGGGAATTACATCGTTGTGGGGGTTCGTTCTCACCATTCTATCCATTCTTTTCATCCTGGGTCCCATTCACTCATGCACTGTGAAAGCATGCAGTCATCCATTTTCTCCATTGTTGAACCCTATCCCATCGTGAACCTCTATAATTTGTTGAGTCGTGTCCCTTTCCTTACCTGGTTTTACTAGTGTGGTTACCTGGTTGATTTAAGAGATAAACATAAGAAGAATGTTTACAGGCATGTGCTTTGAAGAGGCATGTTGTTAGGCCTGTGAGTTGAAGAAGCAGGTTGGCATGCCTATGAGCAACTCTCTCCAGGTGAGAGAGATTTTTGGGGAAATGATTTCTCCTGGAGGAATTCCAGCACCAACTACAGAGCTCTGAGAATTCTTAAGACGACCTATTGTTGAATTCCTGGAAGGGAAGTGGAGTAACTGATGGACTATGGAATAGTGAAGGTGTATATTCCCGAGGTGGGACAAGCATGTGGGGAATGAGATTTTGTGAGCGGTGGGCATAAGTAGCCTCCTTGGAGGGAATCCTTTCCACGGCATTGTGCAACTTTCCATAGTCTCATCTTATCCTAGGATTCCTTTACCCTGGGTGGATTTTAGTCCCAGCTCGCGGGTAACCCATTGTTGATAGCTTGGAGTAGCATGGTCTAAGGCTGGGAGGTTCATGGAAGGTATGCATTCATTTGGTGGTCTTCTCATAAAAAAATAAGTACCAATTCTATGTTAATTGTATGTTGTGTATCTTGTACATGTGTTATAATGTTATCATAATTTCCTATATGTGTTTCATGTATGTGTATATTTTTATTTCCGCTTGAATCTGTGTATGAACATAATGTCTATCTCTGTTTAAATTTTCATTATATGTGTGTGTGTGTGAGAGAGAGAGAGCTCAAACAGAGCATGCATATCCCAGTGGCTTAAGACTAGGGTGTGTTACAATCTGGTTTCAGAGCAGTTTGGTTTTGAAGTAGTGATGTTTTCCTGGCCAAGGTGGTCGGGGGACGTTGCATCTACACTTATATTGTAGGGTGGAAGAACGGGGAAATGAAAGGGGGTTGTAGCTTCCATCCATTTAGTGTTGGAGAATGAGGGAGTTGGATCTTCCTTCAGGTTGGATCCTGGGAACCAGGTGGTTGTATCCACCTTCCAGTTGGAGCCGAAGAACTTAGGGGGTTGTAACCTCCTTCTAGTTGGAGCAAAAGAATCCAAAGAGTTGTAGCTTCCTTCAGGTTGGAGCTTGAGAATATGGGGTTGTAGCCTCCTTCCAGTTGCAACTGGAGAATTTGGAAGTTAGTTCTTCCTATGAATGAATTCTTGATATATATAAGAAATCATTTTGTGGTTTTCTCCCATTTGGGTTTCCACGTAAATACTGGTGTATTATGTTATTGATGTGATTTTGATTATGATTACATGCTTATGATATATATATTGAATGCAATCATAATCTATGATACATTGATTATATACTATTAAATATTGTTGATAGAGTGAAAAAATATATATCGTGGTTAAAAGTGGTATTAAATTCTCATACTGATTCACCCCCCCCTCCAGTATTCCAACAATCAGTTTCAAAGCATGTTCCTTCAGTTTAACCACTAGAAGGTAGATCATGGAGTATAGTGTGAATGGAGTACCAATGTTCAATGGTCAGAGTGGTATGAAGTATGAGATGTGGAGAAAAAGAATGAAAACATTTTTACAGGTACAGGGGTATGATGTTTATCACTCAGTTGTTGTAGGATACAATGCTACAAAGAAATCAAAGACTAGAACCATGAAGGAATTGAAAAGGAACAATAAAATAAAATTGGATTTTATCTTGGAAGGATCGCCTAATTTAGTAAGGGACAAAGTAGGACAGTGCTCTTCAACCAAAGAAATTTGGGATAAGCTACATAATATTTATTCTTCTTCCATTCTAAGGAAGATGTAGGTACGGAACAAGAAGAAAGATCCTCATCATGTCAGAAATATTCAAAAGTAGAAGAGTTTGTAAACAACAAAAGTGATTTATTTTTCTTTAATTGTGAAGATCCCAGAAATATTGAAATCGAATGTCCTTATTTGAATAATGAAAGTGATGAGACAAAAAAGCCTAGTTAAATAGAAGACAATCTTGAGATTGTAAATAAAAATAAGTATGAAGCATATTTCAGTCAATGAGAAAGAGAACTTGAAGATGAGATAATCACATTGAAGGTCCAACTTGAAGAAGCAAAGAAAACTGAAGTATTCATGAAGAATCAGATGTTGAAGAAAGAATAATTTCAGAACGCCAACTTTAGAGAAGTCAAGTAGATGATCATGATCTTAAAGGGTCAACTAGAAGAAGCCAGAAGGACTGAAGAAACTTTCGAGGATCAAAAGAAGTGTTTGGAAATCAAAATAGCAACACAAAAGGAATAAGTATAAAAGATAGAGAAGATATTGACAGAACATCTTAAGGAAAGAACTGATGACTCAAATCAACTTCAAGTAGAATTTGGTCAAGAGGAAAGAAGACTTGAAAAGGAAATCATCTCCTTAAATATCCAACTTGAAGAAGCAAGGAGGATGGAAGAAGTCATGAAGATTCAGATGATGAAGAAAGAAGAAGAGGTTGAGAAGCTTGAAAAAGAAGTTGTCACATTGAGAGTCAAAATCTTCAAGCTCATCATGAATATTGAAGAGAGAGAAACATCCACATCATCCTTAGAAAATGTTGAAGAGAAGCCCTCCAAGTTGCTAGAAAATAATAATGAAGAAAAGAGTAAGAGTTATGTAGAAGTAATCAAATGAATGAATCATGGTTAGCAAGAATCAAAGAAGAATGAGTATAACAAAGATACATCTTCAACGAGACATACCATATTCAAGCAACAAAGAAGCTTCAACCATTATGAAGGAATCCACAGAAGAGAAGATCACGATCATCCAAGGCAGGAATTCAGAAGGACTACACCACAAAGAAGATCATTCATTCCCAGGTATGTAAATTTATTTTATGGTCATTGTTTTTATTGTACTAACTTTGGACATAAGGTTGTAGATTGCAGGGCTTATGGAAGAAATGTTTATGTGGCCCCTCATAACATTGAATGTTACAAATTCCATAACTATGGACACATAGCTTGTGATTGTAGAAGCATGTTGATACTTATGTGAAAGATAATATTGATATCATATATAAGAAAGTATGGAAAATAAAACAAAAACAGGAAAATGAAGAGTAGATGAATAAAGGACACCCAAAATTCATACTCTCGGGATTGGAAATAGTAAGAGATGAAGACAAATCTACAATGAAAAAGAAATATGTCAGATACAAGAAGGTTTGGAAAAGAAATGAAAAACAAGAAGAACAGGTGAATAAAGACCAGGTCCTAGAGATTGTGGGATTTGCAGTAGCACGAGAAAGAAAATAAGAGCAGGTAAATAAAGAACTTGTTCAAGAGATTGTACTTTTAGGAATTGTAGTGCGAGATCAATCCATAGGAAAAAAGCAAGAAGTCAGAGTTCAAAAAAATGATGAGTCTACTGACGATGAGGAAGATTACTCTGCATCAAAGAAGGTATTTTTCTTATCCATATGGCTTGGATACTCCCAGTAAATATGTATGTTGAATAGGGGGAATCCATGCAGTAGATACTACAAATTAGAGAACTATCTTTCGAGTAGTATGAAGTATTTACAGAGATAGATTCAGAGTAGTCAGATAAGAGAAGTACAAAGTAACATATTGATAAGTTGATAAGTAGTGTTCCCACACAGGTATCAGTTGGCATGCATAATTTTATGATTGTATTGCACATATGTCTTCATTCAGGGATATCTTTAGTACAAGTTGTTCCATACATGCATATTTTGATGAGAAGATACGATCAGTGGATATATTTGACTCAGTATGATAAACATGAACATGTGATTGTTCAGTATCAGTATTGACACTTCTATTACCCTATACTATCTATGTCTGAGTCAATTTTACCTATGATATGTGTATCTAATTGACTATTTCATCCATAAATGCAATTAATGACCTTGATCATGTGCATAGAGAGGTAACTTATGATTAAAGCATGATTTGTTTAGTTTTATTGAGTTATTTCGATTAAATTCTTGATTATTTATGATCCTAATCACTTTGAATATTAAGCAGCATGATCTAGTACCCAATCTATTCCGGTACCAAGGCTCCACCTATTCCGGTACCAGCCTGTGCTAATCTGGTACTAGAAATAATTCAAAATTTTGGAAAGCTTCTAAAGAAAAATCGAACACACGGGTTTTGTCCAGAACAATGTTTTCATGAGGACACATCAATCAGAATTCACCCATATCACACGTGTGTACCTCCAGCTCAGGGGGAATGATTCTATCAAAATTATCAAAAAAACTCAAACTGCCAACTTGCACCTCAATTTCCGTGCATATGGTATCAGATCTAAAAATTCTAAAACATGGGTTTTGTCCAGAATATGACAAATTGAGTAAGAAATGGGCAATTTTTCAAAATTAGAATTGTTTTGGGAGATATAGGTGGGGGACTAACTTGAATATGCCCAAATTGTTAAAAAACACAGATTTTGGGGATTTATCTTAAAATTGTAAAAATTGTTTTCTCAGTTTGGGGATTCGGTTTCATACATTCCTCCATGGATTTTATGTATAAATAAGACCTCATAGGTCTGAGTAGAAAGGAATTATCATAATGTAAGAATGGTTCTTAAAGGAGAATTGTTATGATGTAGAATGGATTCATGAAAAGATTCTTTTTGTAAACCTACTTGTTGGAGATTAATGCAATATTGAATTCAGTGATTTTGTCTCTCTTAGAAGTTAACATCTGGTGATATAAAAGCTTCCATGTTGGCATCGGCAAGGGCCACCGATCCATCTTGGTAAGCTTATTGTAAATTGTTAGTGTATATTTTCATTTCATGTATTTGTTATTTTGATTTCATGTTATTTTGTTTGATTTCACTATTCGAATTTGTTGCAAAGTGTGGTAATGCAGGAACAGTTGGATCTCCATATTTCACCATACATGAGTTTTAATGGAGCATCCCACTTGTTAGTTTAGTTGCTCCAAGAGATAGATCTTAAGTTCATCTTTTCATTTCATGAGCCTCTAATGAACAGACTTGTCACCTAAGAAATAACCTTTTGATTTATTGTTTGCTTGAGAAATTTTGTTATCAGTTTTCTCTTCTAAGTTTGGAGTTGTATTGTTGAAGTGTACCCAGATTTGATTGCTAAGAGTAGAAGCTACAAATAACTAGTTCAAAGTCCATCTTTCCACTTCATGAACTTGTAACTAGACAAGGCATTATCTGGGCGAAATCTTTTGAGTGCATGATTGCAAGTTTTGCTTTCTAATTTATGAACTGTGTGAGAAGTGTTATCTTTGAAATGTGAAAACAGAGTATTGGTTTTTTATATGGTTTTCTTGATTGAACTATACTCATCAGACAGAGGAACATATCTGTTATCGGCATATATAGTGCATTAACTCTTTTGATTACGAATCTCGGTTGATAATTTATGTTTGGTAATATATTATGCAAATATTTGCACCAACATTTTGGCGTCATTGTCGGGGAGTTGTAAACGGTAATAGGTAGTATTAGAATCAGATTTCTTTAATGGTTTTGAATTGGTTTTATGGATGACCTGAGGGCGGAGAGAAGACGGTAAGACGTGCGGGAAGAGCCCACGCATCCACTTTGGTGGGGTTGCTCCAAAATTAGGTTGTCCTCTTCTTTTAATGCAAGTGTGTTTTTCCTTCTTTTATGCAAATTTAGTTTTATTTATGATGAGCTAACTTGTGCAAACCGATAACCTGGTGACAGCAGGATCCCGGTAACGCAAGGAGTTCAAATTTGGTGTGTTTTGTTTTTGCAAATAGTTTTAAAATTTAGATCTTTAATGATAAATCATGTTTGGGGTGTTGTAAGAACCCCCCGATTACTAATCTGTGTTGCGAAACAGGTATCATCAACCAAATAGAGTAATTCAAGGATGATCAAGAGCTTGAAGAATGTTCCTCGAGAAACTTTCTCGCGTTCTGGCAGTAGCTGGGATATCTGCCTCTTAGGAAGAGCATATGTTCACAGCAGTCAAGAATCTAGTTGTCTCTCCACAGGAAGATTTGGAAGTCTCGTCGGATTCCTCTTGTCAATTTGTTAAAGAGAATAAAGAATCATGGATAGAATTCAATGGAGAGAAACCAGTGGAACCTGAGATTGAGGAGTTCTTATCATGCCTCTCAATAGATCCTGTATGTACTCCAAAGACCAATCATCTTGAAGAGGATAATCTGCATAGCATGGTAGAGGAGGACATTCAGTGTGACCTAAACAAAGAAGAGAAACAAGAATATAGTGGTCCTATTGAAATATGGTTTCAATTAGTTATTAGGTCACACCACTCTTTTATTTATTGTTTGATCTCATCATCAAAGAAGTTGGTCCTTCATACTCCGGTACGCATTAAAATTTATCTTTTAAACCTGAGTATGGATATATTTCTAACCCTGTTACGCACATGGCTTCACTGGAAGTATTCATATATTTGAAGGACATTTTCTTTTGTTCAATTAGAGTAGGATAGGTAAATAAATAAATAAATTTTGCACATAAGTACAATGCAACCTATCTTTCATACTTTTCATAAATGAAAATGTCAAAAGTTTAAGATCTTTTGTTCCTATAGTAGATTTTTTTTTTTAAAGTTATGATGATTTTGTTTGGAACCTTATGACAAGGGAATCTCTTCATCCTTCGAATGCACACATAATACTAAAAGGGTTTCAAAAGAGGAGAAGACATCCTTGTTAACAGAAGATAACACTTAAGGGAGTGCTTCATGACCTATTTCTTCAAAATTCTTTTTTTTCCCTTAAGGTGTTAAAAATGATGCATTCGTGTTTTATCATTACCTATCTATTTTAAGACCACTATTTCACAAGGATGATCAATTCAATGATCTTTTTAATAAAAGTTGAAACTAAATGCTAATTCCAAACCATTTTATTCATAGATAATAATTCAATTTTTGACATTTTCCCTAAATTTTATGTTGTAAGCATGAATAAAAATCCAGTTTTAATTAGTTTTATTGGTTTGTTTTTAGTGGGTGTTCACAACTCTCTAAGCATCCGTTTTTAACATCTCACATTGTTTACATGAGGCCATGCAAAACCTTAGGCATGTGGGAGTGGTTGTTGAAACCTTCATATTCTTTTGCAACTTCCGTCAGCGAGGCCAAATCAACATGTTCAGTGCTGGGATTTGATCGTCATTTCCAGAATTTCAGTACCATTCTAATCCGGTACTGCAGAATTACGTTTATCCATTACTACAAACAATGTTTGCCTCTGCATTAATCCAGTACCAAAGTTGAAAGTATGCGTTCATCCAGTACTGAACAACATTCCTGTGCTCATCTGGTAATGTTCTCATTTGGAATTGATGGTCGCCTGTGTGCTCATCTGGTAATGTTCTCATTTGGAATTGATGGTCGCCTGTGTGCTCATCTGGTACCAAACGAGGAGGTCTGTGCTATTCCGGTACTGAACCAAAACTCTACGCTATTCTGGTACTGAAGCACAACGCTGCGTCCATCCGGTACTCAGGTGATCCAGTACTGGTAATGAGGTGTTGGTAGCTCTTATCCTATACTCAAAGTTTTTGTTGCTCGATTTAAATGATTCAAGTAATAGGATGTATAAACTCAACATTTTTCATTTTACTAAAAGAAATTAGACTAATTATGCAATAAACATATGGTTACTTTCAATTATTGCACACTCTCTACCATGAAATTTTGCAAGCCCTCATATACATCTCCTCGTATATTATCACTAAATTCCTTGGTGAAGTGGTTGTCGTCATGAATGAACAAAACTCATCCATCATGTCACTCTGCTCCAATGCTATCTATTATGGTACTGCAGAAACCTACTCCATTACTTATTTGGTACTGATGCCAAAGTGATATGATCTTTGTCATGTGCTTAACATTGTTTTCACTTCAAGTAATTAGAGGTATGGGCTAATATCTTCATGTTATTTCTATCAAGGATCATTTAAGTCTTGTGTTGAATTTTTTTTACTCTCATGTACATCTTCCTCCTACATTTCTACACTCCACCCTAAATGAATCATCCTTGGTATCCTTTAAGAAGATATGTTCACATTTAGCTCTATATGATAATGGGTGAACTTGTCTTATTACCTCATCATTCTGAAGAAGTGACTGTTAATTGAAATATCCATTGAAAAGTGGTGACATCATTATGTCTAATACTAACCTAGTTGATTCAAACAAGTTTTTATCCAAGTTTATCTTTACAAGTTTTTCTTTGAAGGTATTGATGAAAACCTCATGTGGTGGACCGCCCTTGCAAAACTGCAATGAACTTTCATGAGAACCCTAATAGGATTAACCAGAGGGACCTTTTAGTCATTATCCGAGACGTTACATTATACATTGAATAGCTAAGATTTAAGTTGAATGTGGATGATGTCACCCTTGGGATAATTCAAACAATTAATTATGTGCCTAATAACTCTAAAACACTCTCGTACCACCTGCCTTCCTTATACTCTAAAACTGTCACTTAGTAGTACACATAATTCTAAATATTTTGAGTAATATAATAAAAATGAAGTATCAGGAAGTACAAGTAAACCCACTGGGGTACTGAACAGGCCTCCTGGCAGCGAGGCCATGCTTGTATGGTACTAAGGTAAACTCGTCGGGGTACTGAACAGGCCTGCTGGTAGCGGGGCTATGTTGGGTAAAGGGAGTTGAAAAACATAAAGTGACACACCTAAAACTGCACAAAACCCCTTGGGTCTCATTCTGAAGCAATCACTATCAAATCAAGGCTAGGAGATGACCTTCAAGGATCATTTAAGTCTTGTGTTGAATTGTTTTTACTCTCACGTACATCTTCCTCCTACATTTCTACACTCAACCTTAAATGAATCATCCTTGGTATCCTTTAAGAAGATATTTTCACATTTAGCTCTATATGATAATGGGTGCACTTGTCTTATTACCTCAACATTTTGAAGAAGTGATTGCTAATTGAAATATTCATTGAAAAGTGGTGACACCATTATGTCTAATACTAACCTATTTGATTCAAACAAGTTTTTATCTAAGTTTATCTTTACAAGTTTTTCTTTGAAGGTATTGATGAAAACCTCTTGTGGTGGACCGCCCTTGCAAAACCGCAATGAACTTTCATGAGAACCCTAATAGGATTAACTAGAGGGACCTCTTAGTCATTATCTGAGACGTTATATTATACATTGAATAACTGAGATTTAAGTTGAATGTGGATGATTTCACCCTTGGGATACTTGCAAACAATTAATTATGTGCCTGATAACTCTAAAACACTCTCGTACCACCTACCTTCCTTATACTCTAAAACCGTCAATGAGAAATATACATAATTATAAATATTTTGAGTAATATAATAAAAAGGAAGTATCAAGAAGTACAAGTAAACCCACCGGGGTACTGAACGGGCCTGCTGGTAGTGGGGCCATGCTTGTATGGTACTAAGGTAAACTCGTCGGGGTACTGAACAGGCCTGCTGATAGCGGGGCTATGCCAAGTAAAGGGAGTTGAAAAACATAAAGTGACACACCTAAAACTGCACAAAAACTCTTGGATCTCATTCTAAAGCAATCACTATCAAATCAAGGCTAGGAGATGACCTTTATATCTCTCGGATGATGTTCTTAAGAACCTTCAAGTATCCACTTTAGAGTTCTATCTTTAAAATAAATAGGTTTGTATGAAAAGTGGGACCCTCATTATATGTAATTCACCTTACCTAAACAATAAGAGCTTCATCTCTACAAACTTGGATAAGAAACAAGTTAATCATCTTGGGATGTATTCTTTTATGTGTTCCTCTCTTCAAATGATATCTAAACCATGCTTATATCACTTTTGTTTTAAAGGTAATCTAGCCAGGGGGGTCTATTAGTCAAAGTCATTATGAAAACTCTTGGCCACTACCCTATAATCAGACTAGAGCCACATCCATCCCTTTCTCCTAACTTTGATCGAAAACAGATTGGATAAGACTTAACTTCAGGGAATGCCTGATTGAGTGAGGAGTATCATCAATTGTGAAACTTTGAAGATCAGTGTTGCATGAGGACATGCAATGACTTAAGCATGGGGGAATGTTGAGTATCAATATTGACACTTCTATTACCCTATATTATCTATGTCTGAGTCAATTTTACCTATGATATGTGTATCTAATTGACTGTTTCATCCATAAAGGCAATTAATGACCTTGATCATGTGCATAGAGAGGTAACTTATGATTAAAGCATGATTTGTTTAGTTTTATTGAGTTAATTTGATTAAATGATTGATTATGTATGATCCTAATCAATTTGACTCTTAAGCAACATGATCTAGTACCCAGTATATTCAAGTACCAAGGCTCCAACTATTCTGGTACCAACCTGTGCTAATCCGGTACTAGAAATAATTCAAAATTTTGGAAAGATTCTAGAGGAAAATCGGGCACATGGGTTTTGTCCAGAATGATGTTTTCATGAGGAAACATTAGTCAAAATTCACCCATCTCACACGTGTAGACCTCCATCTTAGGGGAAACGACTCTACCAAAATTATCAAAAAAACTCAAACAGCCAACTTGTGCCTCGATTTTTGTGCATATGGTATCAGATATATAAATTCTAAAACATGGATTTTTTTCCAGAATATGACAGATTGAGTAAAAATCAGGAATTTTTTCAAAATTAGATTTTTTTTGGGGAGATATGGGTGGGCGACTAACTCGAATCTGCCCAAATTGTTAAAAAACACAGATTTTGGGGATTTATCCTAAAATTGTAAAAATTGTTTTCTTAGTTTGGGGATTCGGTTTCATCCATTCCTCCATGGATTTTATGTATAAATAAGACCTCATAGGTCTGAGTAGAAAGGAATTATCATGATGTAAGAATGGTTCTTAAAGGAGAATTGTTATGATGTAGAATGGATTCATGAAAAGACTCTTTTTGTAAACCTACTTGTTGGAGATTAATGTAAGATTGAATTCGGTGATTTTGTCTCTCTTAGAAGTTAACATCCGGTGATCTAAAAGATTCCATGTTGGCATCGGCAAGGGTCACCGATCCAGCTTAGTAAGCTTATTGTAAATTGTTGGTGTAGATTTTCATTTCATGTATTTTTTATTTTGATTTCATGTTATTTTGTTTGATTTCACTATTCGAATTTGTTGCAAAGTGTGGTAATGCAGGAACAGTTGGATCTCCATATTTCACCATACACGAGCTTTAATAGAGCATCCCACTTGTTAGTTTAGTTGCTCCAGGAGATAGATATTAAGTTCAACTTTTCATTTCATGAGCCTCTAATGAACATATTTGTCACCTAAGAAAGAACCTTTTGATTCATTGTTTGCTTGAGAAATTTTGTTATCAGTTTTCTCTTCTAAGTTTGGATTTGTATTGTTGAATTGTACCCAGATTTGATTGCTTAGGGTAGCTGCTACAAATAACTAATTCAAAGTCCATTTTTCCACTTCATGAGCTTGTAAATGGACAAGGCATTATCTGGGCGAAATCTTTTGAGTGCATGATTGCAAGTTTTGCTTTCTAATTTATGAACTGTGTGAACAATGTTATCTTTGAAGTGTGAAAACAAAGTATTGGTTTTTTATATGGTTTTCTTGATGGAACTATACTAATCAGATAGAGGAACCTATCTGTTATCGGCATATATAGTGCATCAACTCTTTTGATTATGAATCTTGGTTGATAATTTATGTTTGGTAATATATTATGCAAATAATTGCACCAACAGTGATGATCATTTGTAGAATATTCAGGTGAGGCCTTCATGGTAGTTCAGTGACATATGGACAGAGATGGATTCGTGAGATGCTTAGCACGTACAGGAAACACAGGTCATATGCATAGCAACAAGTTTATAATTAGAATCAGTGGAATTAGTTGGAATCAAGTGGTCAAAAAAAGGAAAGCAATGAAATGCATATTAGAACATGGAAAGATAAACTGTCAACAGAAGCTATATCATCAGAAGGACATTGTTGAGAAGTATGGTCAAGTTAACATGACAAGTAAATGGAGAAATCAAAATTTTGAATGTTTTTTATATATGTCAGTGAATTTCAAGAGGAAGCACCAATGAACAATAAGTAGCAATGGAAGAGAGGAAAGGAAACATGTATAGGTATCCCTACATCTATCTAGACAACATCGTTCATAGAAATAAATTCATTAGAGAGAGAGATACATAAAATAATATTAGTAGCATACAGACAGGGAGACATACACATAGGGGGAGCTATTCATTTTTTTGTGATTGGTTAGAGAAGGTACAGTATTAGGAGGAGACATATCATGAGGGGGATTTAACCTGTGTTCAAAGGTGAAGAGAAAGAATAGAGGCATGAATATGGGGGGAGTAGCCCCAAGAGGAGATACCCTTTGCCATTAATGTCAAAGGGGGAGAGATAGAAACATTGATGAGGAGAGATGATCACGGGGGAAGCATGAGCATGAGTGTTTCCATGTCTAAGTGTTGCCAACAATATTGGTGTTGATATCAATGCCAAAGGGGGAGATTGTTGGATAGTTGGTTGTCATTGATTTCAACCCTTAGATATTGATATTGGATATTTATGTCAACCCTTAGAGATTGATGTCAACCATTGTATAGTTCTAGAGATGTGGATGAGATGTTGGATAGTTGATTGACATTGATGGTGAGTTAGTTGGGTGCATTTGAAGAAGCTTATGTGTAACCCTAGAGGTGTGGTTATGGGAACCAAAGTTGGTTGATGAATATGGACATGAAGGATAGTAAAATTGTAGGTAAAATACTCATAGATGTATATTCATTTTCATGCAGTTTTCGGTGATATGTGGTACGCCGCATGGTTCCTCACAGTTAGGGAGATATGGCCTTGTGAAGTTGGAAGCCTCGAAGAATGGTCAAGAAGCCCTAATTGGTTACAAGTAAATGAATGAAAGGGTAAAGTGGTTTTAACAAGAAACCCTAAAATAAGGAAAGAAGTTACCTAGAATTAATATAAATACACCTCAAAGAGTTTCTCATTTATACCTACACACTTATAATTGAATATCTATCTTGTGAATTTTATGGTCTAGTATTGTGATATTTTGGGTACTTTGTGATGACATTTTTCTAAGGTTGTGAAGGAAGGTTGAAGGTGAAAGTCTCAGAGTTGAAACAAACATGAGTAACCCTATTTTCTAAGGTATTTGTGAGTTACAAGTCATAAGGGCATGAATGTAAGCAGGCCGAAGTGGAGAAAAGAGTGGATATCCATGAGTAGTAGTAAAGGAAGTCACGGATCTGTGAAAATCTTATGAAAGGGTGAGAAGGGATGTTGGTACCAGGTTATTGAGGAATGTGGAAGAATTACAAGTCATTTTACAGTACAACAAGTCAACTACAGTATCAGAGGTAAGTCTTAAGGGCTATGGTTATGGTGTTATGGTACATGCATGGTGATGATAGTATGTGATATGGTACATCTTGGTGATGTTATGGTACATTGATTAGAAGAATTATTTTCTATATTGGCATCTAGTTTGGTTACATGTTATAGTTCATACTTGAGGCTTGGTATATTGTGTTATGAGGTTGCATCTTGGTAATATTGAGTGTAGTGCCTGTAAATACTAATTTTGATATAAGTCATTTCAATCACACAAATAAATTAATCACCAACATATACGCAATATTCAGCAGAGATTAATATTTAACTACAACATACAAAAAAAAAAAAAAAAAACTTAGCACTTTCATAACAAATTACTTGCTTTTGATGCTAATTTCTGCCGATATGATTGTCCCTTCCCCCTGTTGCCTTGTTGTTGCTTGATGCACTAATCAACTCTACCCAAACCGTGTTTCCTCCCTGCTAGCTAGGAGCAACCTATCCGGCTTCCTAGCTCCAGGATACCATATGGATATCCTGGCCCCCGTGCCCAAAACCCCCAGCAAACTGGTGCCCCCCGTAATGATCCTTCCCCGACTACAGAACTCAAACTCTCAAACAACAAATCCAAGAGAACCCTCAAATAATAATAATAATAATCCTCCTTCTGTAAGCCTCCTCCCCCCATATCCCTCCTTCACCGACCCTTTTCTCTTCCCCCTTTCCTTATCCTT
>JASDQU010438186.1:0-12555 GCA_032191745.1 Picea mariana
AGGGATTATGTTTAAGTAGTTGTGGAATACCTAAAATATTGTATATATTATATTGTGAATGATAAAATTAATACAATGAAGATTTGAGAGGTACGACACCAAGGAAGGCTAGTTTTCTCCTGGTTAAGGGTTTCCAATGTAAATATGTGTGTACAATGTGTATGAGCCATTGATTGATTTTTTTTTTCTTAAGAATCTGTATGCATTTATTTAATTCACATGTTTAAAACTTACAATACCTTCCAACTCATCCCCAAGTTGGGTTTTGTGTCTCACTCTTAAAAAATGGGACCATTTTAGGGATTTCTTAGATAACGATTGTCAGTCGGTTTAATGGATTAAACTCTGCTACATTAAATTATCAATCCTATGTCCACAGACTTATGAGATGCAGGAAAAGTATATACATGATTATTTTATTGATGGATTCTAAATGATCACTACAATAAACTGCTCATTGCTCTGCTGCAGAAATAGAGTTACCGCTTCGCTACAAAAAATAGAGTAAGTGCAATATTACATAAATGGAATTAATGGGAAACTACAAAAATGATTCTAAACACTTGAAATTGTTAAACTACTAGACTGTCAATTGCAATTCAATTACATGCTTTCAATCATTATGTTCAATGAAGGTTTCTAGAATTAAAATAAGACAATCTTTGTTTAGTTAACAATTGTGTGCACTAGTCTTTCTGTAGTATTAAAACATAACTCATAAATGAAATTAAAAACTTATAAGAAATGAAATGATAGTAATCCAAATCACTCAACTGCTAAATTAAAATAAATCTAATTAAATCGAAGCTATGTATACCTCACACATGGGCCCCTCTTGGTTTGGATAACCCTGTTGGAAACACTACAAATCTAAGTTAAAGACTTAACACTCACAATACATAAAATAGAATGAATAATCAATAGAACTTGTATTAATTCATAATCAACAGAGTAACATTACAACCATGCCAAATTATATCATATCTCCTCTCTTACAGTGATTGCATATTTATACGAGAGTGGATTAAAACCAATCCCCCAATCTTAGAACTAACAAATCAAATGAAATCACGGTTTTACAATTAGACAATTTTAAAAACCGGTCGCAACACGTAATCTGGGAAAATCCATTTTGAACAAACGTCCATATCTCCCAAATCCCGCATTCTATGGGAAATCGACTCGCGAGTCACCTAATTGGGCTCATTCTACACAATATCGATGTCCCCGAGTTTCGATATTTTCCCTTATATACTCATAAATGACACCACAAAACCACCTTTACTATTTTGGCATGGGTTTGACTGAAAACATTGACCATGAGCTAGAGTTGCATATTTTCGACCTAGACGTGTTCCAAGCAACATGAAACCATATTGATGCATTTGTCAACAAAACCTATATTTTGGAATCTCTTCTGGAGCTCGGTAAATATGCCAATCGTGGATTTTGCTATGGAAATTGTGTGCTTGATTATCATAATTTCTTGAGAAAGCATCATCAATAAAACCAAAGTATAATTATAATTAATTCATTAAAAACAATGAAATTAAGTGGAAATTAATGACAATTAACCACTTAATGCTTGGAGGTTTGTATTGGTGCATTCATGAGGAAATAAGGTAAAAAAGGCAATGTATGGATGAAAGGGAAGGGAGAAATGATCCAAAAAGAAGTGATTCTAATGATGAAAAAGGTATCAAATCAATAACCCAACAACAACAATCTTGAACTTGTTGAAATAATCAAACATTGGTTTCCAAGAAGTGATGACATCTTGTGTCTTCTATACAAACTCTGTTGTAGATGTGTTTGTAATGTCCTACTCTGTAGGCATGAATTCTATTAGTTCTTCCATTTTGGCTTCTAATCTTAACTTCATCTTCTTGATAGTTGCAAACTTGGACTATGCTTTTAGGCTCGATCCCTTGCAAGATTCCTCATATCTTTTTTCTCATCCTCTAGAGCATATTTCTTTAATTCTAAGTTGTGTGCTTAATCCATCTTGTCATCAATATCTAGCTTAATGACTTCAACATAAATTTGTTCATATTACTCTTTCAGTTGATCAATCTACTATTAAATTATTTTCTTAGTTTTTGCCACACCATACCTTTAGAATTTTTCCCATAAATTATGGCACTTGAGATTTAGCTTCTTTATGTTATTTATCTATTCTCAAGCTTCAATAATCATAGGGTCAATGATCAAAATTTTCCATTTCTTGTATGCTTTAGCCTCTATGGCTACTAGTCTATCCTTTCCTTGCTTTATCTCCTCTACTTGTCATTACTTTACATCTATCCTTGGTTCTAGAAACCCCTTGTTGTTTTCCATGATATGGTGTAAGGTTGCAATAACCTTTATGATGATGTTTCTTAGATATTGGGATATCTCAAATGCTTTAAGCAGGTGATGAATTACCTCCTCAAAAAAAGTGTGCATCTCTTGCTACACCCTTGTAGCTTCATCATGGACCTATGCTTCTCTATCTCTTGAATCAATACCTATTTCTTGGTTCTCTATAATGCTATGATGAATTTTTCAACTCAATTTTCCCATTGGCCCTCAATTTTCGTGGTAAGCTCTACATGTGTGCGTATCACTTCATTCTTGTCGCTAATCTTGTCCAAATGATCTAAGGGTTGTGATTTTTGGATTTGTAGGTCCTTGATGTATGCATCCATGTTCCTTAATATACCCTTCATTTCCTTGTTAAACTTAATGATAAGGCTAGTAAGGGAGGGAAGGTCCATCTTCCATAGTTCTATAACATGTTGCATTTGGAATGTGTCTCCCTCAGAAGCTCTTCCATGGAAATGAAAACTTTTGGTACAATGAATGACTCTAATATGCAACCTAATTGCTTTGCTAACTCTATCATGGATTCCTTTTGTGTAACATCCCTAGTTTTAATCCCCGTATGACTGCTCTTCATCATCTCAAAATTCCAAATTACATTACAATATAGGCTTACAAAAACAAAATTTGAAGACACTCCAAAAATTCATTGCTCAAATGCAGAAATGTAGTTTACCATTGAATTCATGGTGAAAATTCATGAAAATTGATATAAAATACTTGAAATTTTGTCAAGGTACCCCTCGACACACTTTACGGTGTTACCTCGAGTGCATTGTACCCTCGACACACATTACAAGAAAAAAATCTGCATAAAATCCCATGTGTATGTACAATGCATTGGGTTGCATGTCATTAAATAGGCACCCCCTTAACCAAATCCAGTGACTTGTGGCATACATTAAACATGAGTTGGTTGGTTTTGTAACCAATCTCGAACTATGGGCGAATTGGTTAGGTTGTTGGTATATAATATAGTGGGTCGTGGGTTCAATATCTGTCGACTACACCATATGTAGAGTTTTTTTGTTTGTTAAAACAATATATCATATAGTTAAAAACTATATGTAACCTTCAAGTGGGAATATAGTGCAGTTACATGGTTATAATATAACCATATTACATATATGGTATATGGTTACATTTTTGTTATAACATATAACTATATGTTATATATAACATATAACCTACCAACATCCGCGGATATAGTGGGAAACTTCCTTGGTCACATAACATTACATATGTAACTAAGGAATATGGGTCGAGGGCTAGGCCCTTGGCCCTTGGCCCTATTCTCGTTCGAAATCCACCATATTACAACTTAAATAAATATAAAGTCGTATGTATTTTAAGTCATTTGTTGTGGCGCATTAGTGTGGAGGGCTATGTGAAGGTTTGGTAGGTTATGGAGGTCATGGCGTCGAACCCTGTTGAATCCATAACTTTTGATATTCACTAGCCAATATTGGCCAATGAGGGCTCGCCACGTGGGGACCGCTCATTGGCTCTTCCAATGCAACATGTCAAATTAGGATTGAACCAATTATCTACCACTTGTCAATCGACGATTGATCCACCTATACCTTGCCCAATCAACTTCCAAGTAGGTGCCCTGTGTCACCCTTGCAGTGGTGACACATGTCACCTCCTTATTTTCCTTATACTTTGACCTTTGACCTAGGTTGAATGGAACTTCTCTAACTTCTCCAATCCCCATGTCCAACTTATTGAGTGCCAACCGGTTTTCTCCTAGCCATACTTGGGGAAAACTTCTTTCCTTAAGACCCCCGAGCTATGTGAGCTCATAACTAGTTTTAGATGCAAATTGAATATGGATCTTGCCATCCACTATCAAACATCCAAATCTTTGTTGCTGGCTTTCTTTGAGATCACATTAACCATTTCAATTTAGCCTCTTGTTCTCTAGCAAAGTTTTGGTAACATTTACTTACTCTTCAACTAACCCCCAAAAACAAAAGACGCCTCTCATATTTACAGGGTCAATGGCATATGACACTTCACCACATGCAAATTTCCCTATTTCCTAATTTCCATAATTAGGTAATACTTGTCCTTGTCTCATAATTCATTATTTATTTAATTCCCAAATTCTTTAATATTCATCACCCCATGTGTCATCTCCTTTTGATTTCCTAATTATTTATTTTGTCTTAAATAAATAATCCATCGTTCAATAAAAAAATAATATATTCAAGAACCCCCTCAAAGTGGCTAATTGAAATCTTAACTAATTCATCCCTAAGTTCTCTTTGGCTTACCATGGCCTAGTTTCCCATATGGAAGGATTAGTTGTTGGGGTGTAAGGTTGTTCCACCTTATTGTGTGCCCTTGAATCATAATCATCCCATGTATTTTGCAAAGAGAAAATTCATGCCTCTATTGAGACCCTATTCCTATGTTAAGACTCCACGCCTCTATTAAGGATTTCTTGGTTATGGTCCACACCCATCTACTGGAAAATTGGCAAGGTTTCACCATGTACCCAACAAAAATATCCACCCATACATATAAAATACATCAAAGGATAATATATCCAAATCAAATTCAAGTGACATGTTAACTTTAATAGATTTGTAGTTTGCAAGTGGACTTCCATAGTCCCTCAATGTTTAGTTAGAACAATCTATGAGTCTAGACTGAGCAAATTTCAATCCCTTTTGTATCCCAATAATCCTGTACATGGATATTACTATCAAACTCCACCTTGTATATCTTCCTTGATATCCTTGATAACAAAGCAATTAGACTTCCACTATCGTTCTCTTTCATGCAATTAACTCCACACAATAACCCTACATGTCCTACCAACTTGTCCTGGTTCATACTTGCTTAAAAATAATAGTAATAATCTATCAACATGTGATTAATTAACATCCTTCATTAACCATCATAACTACAATCATGTCATCATCATGTCACACTTCTACCTACTCAACAAGAAAGAATATAAAATCATCCTTAGAAAACATTCCACATGTCACATATATCCACCTTATATATACAAATAACACCCATGAACACATCAACAAATCTAGGGTTAACCTCCTTATTCTATGCCAAATAGAATAAGGTAAGGAACAACATTACAAACTCCCCCCCTTGGAACAAAACTTGGGCTCTATTAATTTTAATTTTAGTTTTAGATTTATTAAACATGGGAGAGATTAGATCCTATAAGTGTAAACATTTTTTTGTTGCAAAAATTTGAGGGAATGCTTACAAATTCAAGTATTTGATCCATCTCAAAACTTAATAATTCTAAGATTACATTGGATTTTATGTCGATATTATTTTTCTAATTWAAAAAAAGAATATGATGTTCTATAAAAAAAATGTAAATCGATTCTTATCTAAGTGTAATATACTCTATTTAATCTAAAATATATGAGGATTTTATTTTATTTATGTTGTTGTTGTTTCATTGATGATGATGATGATGATGGTGGTGGTGGTGGTGGTGGTTAACATTCACTGAGACCAAATTTGGATTATCAGGCCTTAAGAAAGGTAAGGAATTACGTGGTTTGCTTTAAAATTTTATTTCTATCCTAAAAAATATTTAAGAGAAGCATTCATAAAATCACCATAGTTTTGATGAGCTAAATGTTAGGAAGTTTTGTATTGTAATGAATATTTTGAAATTGTGATTTAATGTGGATGTACGTGGGACATTCTAAGAGAAAGTGATTTTGATCTTCAACCCTATTAGTGTCACAAATGTGATAAATTCTTTTGACCCACAACGTTTTAGGAACTATCCAACACCATGTTTCACTATGGATCTCGTGAGATTTTGTTCTTATTTTAGTAATGTTGTTTTTCTTATTTACACTACTCAAAACAAAGAGATACTTTTGATCTTATAGATTAGGGTTGATCACCTCCTTCTAGTATCTTAATTTCTTTTATCTTCTAATTGTTTATCTCACCACAATTTCTCCTTAAATTTAGATGTAACAATATTATTGTTATTTTGCAAAGTGACCTCTTCCTTTATTCCCAAAGATTTAGCCAAGACTTGGCCTCTTTATGCCAACCCCGCTTGAGCTAAATGTTGTTTTCACTGGAGTTTGAAGCAATATTAAGAATCCTCTTATCTTCTATGTTGTTTATCACGTTCTCGTACACTAGTACCTAGTCATAGTCATGATCTCAATGAGGGAAAGACTCACTTCTATGAGGAAGATAGGATATGGTGTATTGTCATTGATTTTGAGATTATAAGTTATAAAACACTTTTGGATTTTCTCTATCATTCTCCATGATTTTCTAGAGATGTTGTAGCCCCAAACTTCACAACCATACAAGATAACAAGAGTGACAAGAGTCTCAAACATGAGTTTCTTCTCATCACATAACCAAAGGTCCATTGATTTACAACTATTTTCAAGTCCATAATAAACTTTCCACCCTCAATTTTTCCTTTTCTCAATGCGATAGTTCTAGTTAAGCTTGTGATGAAGATTGATGCTGAGATATATGTATGAATTCACTTCCTCCAAGCTATTATTCTCATACATGAAATTAGTGTAATTGATCCTCTTGGATTTAATTATCATAACCTTCATTTTGTCAGTGTTAAAAATTATATCCGTACCAGAGCAGAAATCCTTGACAATTTTTAGTTTCTTTTCAAGATCATAGAGACTTCTCACCATAAGAACAATATCATCAACATAAATAAGAAGGATGATAAATATACTAGCTAGAGTTGCATTGACACAACTTGCTTCTTCCAAACAACACTCTAAATTCTCAAGATATATTATGCGAAAAAGGGTAGGGGATAGCTAAAAACCTTGCTTAACTCTTTTATTACAATTAATTTCTTCTTACCAATCCTTAGTATTCCTAAACTTGGCAATAATGTTCTCATACAACCTTATCGCAACAAATCTCAATTTGAAAGGAACTTTTATCTCTTCTAATCTATTCCAAAGGTTAGTCTTTGGCACTATGTCAAAATCCTTTCTAAGTCAACCATAACAACATATGATATTGGTTTATTATTGTGACACATTGATCCCAAGCATAGCAAGGTATTCCATAGTTGAATGATAGCTCCTAAGTCTTGCTTGGCCTTTAGCTATTTTTTTGTAGCTTTCTAGCCATACACTAATCTTCTTTTCCAAAACAATTCCAAATAACTTGGTTAAAACAAGGATAATCATAATGGTCCTATAATAAGAAGGATTATTTTTATCCCCACTTTTAAAAATAGGTACAATGAAGCTTTGAGTCTAGGGTTTAGGAAATCTCATCTTGATAGCTAAACTAAAGAGCTTATGGATGTGAAGGATGAGGTTATGCCCTCCAATTTTAAGATTTCTACTTAGTAGCCTTCAATGTCCTTAGCTTTCCCTTTTGTGAGTTGCTTAACCCCAAACTCTATACCTTCTATTAAAAAACTTCTTTCTATGTAGAAAGGGTTTAAATGTTGTCCACGACATCAAGAGATTTATAAATATTTTTAAGGTAGGAATTCCAGTCCCTCAAGGGAATCATATTGCATCCAAAATTTCTTAGGATCTAGCATAGAGAGGTGCAAAAACTTATCTTGCTTTCTATTTGCATAATACCTTTTTTCCCTTTTAATTAGGGTGTTGTACCTATTTATCTTATCATATTTTAAAGACTCATTAGAAGCATCCCCAAGAGGTTTTCTAGCAATTTTACACTCTTTATTATACCAAGGGTTGACAATTCTATTTTATGTTTTACACAACACTTCCGTAGAGAACTTGTTAATGGAAGTCGAGAGTGTTGTTGTAAAATTATGATAGAGGTCTTCAATATTGTCCTTACTTGATATGAGATTTAATTCATTATTTAAATCCTTTAAAAAAAGATAAACTTTATCTTTGTTGAAGATCAAGTGATTTTGGTTATCAAAATTCTCTTCAATGGGGATTTTGTGCATAACAAAGCTTAGAGTTATGGTTAAAGGTCTGTGATCCGATTTGGGCTCATGGTCGATTAAGATGTCAAAATTTACTATTTGGTTGTATGTTGGGATATTGGATATCACATAATCTATGACACTGTTGCCAAGCCAATGAATACAAGTCATTTGTTTGGATTTGAACCACTTCATTGGACCATTCCAAATTATTAGATCTTGAGAATTATAGAACTTGATTAACTCGGTACCAAACAAATTCTCAACCAAGTCTTCAAAATTTCTTTTGTATATACTAGCTAAACAATGTCCTCATCTATACATAAAGGATTAGGGTTGGAATCATTGCCTAAAATAATAGCTTGATTAGTTATTATTCTAGCATTAAAGTCTCTTAGCAAGATGATACCACCTTCATTTCTCAGATTGTAAATATTCTCATCTAATCCATTGTAAGGACAATTTTTATCTAGATTGTTTTTTTTGTAAAAGGTAGAATTAATAAGTGTGAAATAACACACTGTTATAAAAATTTCATAGCATTAATGTCTGAAATCTCCATCCACATGTACTGATTTAAATGATCTTTCTTGTGAAGTCTAATGTGAGGAAAAATGTTATTTTTTATGTGACAAGTTATGCCTCCAATCCCTCTTGTTCCGTACCGACCACAAGTCGAATCTTTTTATGTTAGGAACCTTAGGTTCTTCATGCCCCTAAATTTCAACAAAGAATATAATATCAATTTCAATCAAGATCCAACTTAACATAGACCCTTTGCTCCATGAAAAACCATGACAATTCAAAGTGGAATGTCTCAAATTCCTATTTATTATTATATTTTTGGTCTCTATCCCTAATAATAACTTTTCTACTCCTAATTATTGCTCATTTTCCTTCCTTTCTAGCTTCTTTTGCCTTTTGAACTTCCTTTCTTAATTCAACTTGGTCTTCTACAATGAATTTTTCATTTATAAACTTGGAGTTTTATTGAGTATGCCATATTTATGGTTATACTTAATTATTTTGCCCCACACCTTTGCTTCATGAGACAAATTGTTTCAATTTGTAATTTATTTTGTAATTCTTCCTTGAGTAGTACCTTGACTTTCTTCTCTTTTAAACAAAAAATTATAAGCTTCAAAATTCTTTTGTTATACTGGTGGATTAATTCTATAAACTTATTGAATTTCACATCCAATTTACCTTACAAACTATTTAACACTAAATTGTTATTTAACATTTCTTCTAATCTTTTGAATAAATTTATATATAATTTTAATAATATTGATTATTTTCCTTGGATATCACTCACTCACTTACCCACCCACCATATTTTCCTCTTACAAGACAGAAAATATCAACCCTACTTATACACCTTGCCTAGGAAAAGAGAGTTATTAACCAACAACTCGAGTCACAAACATTGACAAAAGCAAAGCATCTGGCCAGCCGGGAATCCGATTAAAATTGTTTTGTTCTTATCGGATTTTAGAAATTATGCACTTATGTAAGTTTATTTAGTATTTACCCAAATCTTTAACATCACAATTACACTTTGATTTGGTAAATTTAGATAAAGTAGTGGATATTGTTTCAAACTTCTAAAATCTTGAAATTTTTTGATAGCCTTGACGATCATTGAACCTATACTCTAACTTCACCTACACTTGTCATCTTTTATTGCTCCAAGTGGCAAATGACATCTTTTATTGTTCCAAGTGGCAAATGGCTTTTATTTGTTGCTTTAACGGGATACTCCCACCCCAAAATATGAAAAGTAAATAGTGGTTGATGCTTTTGACACCAAAGTCCTTAATTATTTCACAATGTGATAAACTTTGTTATCTTTAAAATTTTAGATAATCTGGAAATTTGATGGAACCTATATCCTCCTTCTTTGTCACATGCTCACCGTCTAACATCTCACAGGGTCTATACTCACCGTCTAACACCTCTCTTCACAAAAAGAGGCAGTGACAAAGGCACTACTCGATTCTCCGGTAGCGTATACCCACCACTGTTTATGCTTTTAGGGATTTCCTACCGACGCCCAATCCACCTCCATCTCCATTAAATCTGCTCTTTCCCCGCTATATGCCACAGATTTTTCCTTCTTTTCTCTGCTTTGCCACTGGCAACCCATGGATCTCATCAATAGAGCCGTAGGCAATGTCAGAAAAGCTTTGTAGTTGTTCCAATCTTCCACCTGAGTAATGATGTGATCCGAAAGGAGTAAAACCGTGACCTTCTGATCCATACTAGCAAGATCCGCAGAAAACACCCTAGGAGACTCAAGAAGTAGTTGCAATTTTCCCTTACAGAGGACAAACACTTCCATGATCGCTCCCAATCGCAACGCCTGTGTCTCTACTGCACACTCCTAAYAGATCAGAGAATGGAACGCCAGTCACCACAAGCATGGCCTCAAGATRTTGTAGACGTACCAGCCTCTGGTTTTGTATTGTCAGTGATTRAGTATGTTGTGGCCGGCTATGGGAAGGCGTATTTGCTGAATATTGTGTACAACACTTACACGGTTAGTAAAGTCTTTTATGTTGTGATTGGGTTCAGAATTTCTATGATATCTAGTGTTAAGAGAACAAGTTTAGACCTAGCCAGGAGTGTGCACTCCGAAAATCTAAGGGTGGATGGTAAAGATAGGGCAAAGTACTGTTTTCTAATTAGAGATCCGAGTCGAGCAAGAAGGGGAAGAGATCCTGAATTACAATCAGTATAGATGAAGGGTGGGCATTGTTTAGTAGACTAGATTTTTAAAACAATCGTGACTGTAAAGGTTTTCCGTTGGCCATAAATCTCAAGCTCTAAGAGTGTAAAGGTTTGCCGTTGGCGATAAATCTCAAGCTCCAGGAGTGTAAAGGGTTGCCGTTGGCAATAAATCTCAAACTCCAGCAGTGTGAAGGTTTGCCCTTGGCCATAAATTTCAAGCTCTAGGAGTGTAAAGGTTTGCCGTTGGCCATAAATCTCAAGCACGATTGTTTACTTCTTTATCTTCCATGAAAAACTGTGAAAAACTGAGAGGTATTTTTATCAGTGCCTCTACTTTTGATCCAGAGCTCTATCAACGACTAAGATGGAGTTACGATGCTGATCCAGAGCTCTATCAACGACTAAGATGGAGTTACAATGCTTTGGAACACTTGGTATAAATGTGGATTATGTGGATTGCAAAGGGCTAGGAACAAATGGTAAACCCATTTAATGAGCATCTACAATGGATGCAGTTATTTAAAACTTTTTATAAATCTTTGTTTATTCAGATGCCTAAAGCTTGTGAGTGTCATAAGAGGTTCCATCAAGATTTCTAGTCTCTCAGGTTCTAGATCTGCCCTGAAATAATTTCAGTCCCAACGCCATTGGGGCAATTAAGACTGCTTCAGTTTTAGATTAAGTGGGCTCTACATCATGGATTTGCCTCAAGACATATGCTATGCCTATCTGAGCTCTCTTTGTTTCTTCAGATGCCTAAAGCTTGCGAGTGTCATAAGAGGTTCCATCAAGATTTCTAGTCAGTTTGAGCTCTCTCAGGTTCTAGATCTGCCCCACAGTGACTGCTTCAGTTTTAGATTAAGTGGGCTCTACATCATGGATTTGCCTCAAGACATATGCTATGCCTATCAGAGCTCTCTTTGTTTCTTCAGATGCCTAAAGCTTGTGAGTGTCATAAGAGGTTCCATCAAGATTTCTAGTCAGTTTGAGCTCTCTCAGGTTCTAGATCTGCCCCACAGTGAAATAATTTCAGTCCTATCCCCATTGGGGCCATTAACACTGCTTCAGTTTTCGATTAAGTGGGCTCTATATTAGGGATTTCCCTCAATACATATGCTATGCCTATGTGAGCGCTGAAAAATGTCATCTCCGAACTTACTCGATTGAGCAGACTCTTCAGTTAGAGCAAAGTCCTTAATAAGTGTGGAAGCCAATGTAGAAAGCAGTGTTTGGAGTTCGAGGGGTCTCATAAATCTAAGAGAGCTGGCTGTAATTGTAAAATTGCTTGAAATAAGGTCAGAAATTAAAGGGGCATAATGGAAACCTGGTTGGAGACCAGACATTTATGGTTGTCTACACTGTATTCTCCGGACACGCAGAACGCCAAGAAGCTACAGATTTCATGTTCAGTCAGTCAAATTACACTTGCAAGTTTGAACATTTGAAAATTGTAAGATTTTATAACTGTTGGTATCTAAAAGTAGCTCTCTGTTGGGGAGGTTGCCAAATTTGAAGTTTCCACAATTGCAAGCTTGGAATCATTT
>JASDQU010438186.1:14724-26884 GCA_032191745.1 Picea mariana
AAATCAAAGACTCGGGCAGGATAAAAAGAAAAACACAGTTTTTAAATCATTCTTTCTTTCAGCTACAGTTTTTCATTATCTCATGGGTTTTCAGTTTAGAAGAATTTGGAGCACACAAAAATATGTTTGCTTCAATATTTTTCATGATTCTACCATCGTTTCGTGTCAAACTAAAATTAAAAAAAACTACATCTATTAATCTAATATTTCCTATTTATGTCAAATGATTGCTATGTTTTAAGTTAAATATTATTTTTTTTAATATTAAAATTTATTTTAATTAATATTTAAAAAAAAATTATTATCCCCAATTTCACAGGGTTATGTAACTTTGATAAATTTATTAACTTGTAAATCTTACATAATAATATTAATAATATTATTATATGAAGAAAATTTGGTAAATTTATTAACTTGTAAATCTTACAGAATAATATGAAGAAAATATTCATTACTTCATAACTCTTGTCATACATATTCTTATAACAAGTTTACACTAAGTTTTTAGATATGGAATAAACTTACCAGATACATTACTCAATTTTTGAGAATCATAGTTGAGATAGTGAGATTCAAATAATGAAATTTAAGAATTTCACAATAATAGATAAAATTTAAGCCTTGTATACAAGGAATTTAGTTTTCCAGGTCACAATGAGTTTCATGGAAATAGAAACATCAAAAAAACATAAATCTTGTAACAATTTTAGTTGACAAAATGAAATTCAATAATGTCACAATGGTACTAAACAATGCCTCTATGAGAGAGAAAACCTTCAGGAACTAATTTTGAGAAAATGAAATTCAATAATGTCACAATGTTATTAAACAATGTCTCTATGAGAGATAGAAAACCTTCTTTGTATAGGAGGAATTAATTTTCCAGCTCAAAGTTCCATGGAAATAGGAAAATAGAAGGGATATAAACCCTGAATTACAGACATCATATGTGCTTTGGAATCAAGATGAAAAACAGGTTTGTCATGTGTGATGTATGGGGAGTAAGATTGAAACCTCAATTAAGAAAGAGGAGCTCAAAAATTTACTCTGTCTCTTAGGCTTGCCTTGTAAATAACAAGGCCACTACATTAAAGATGTTTTATAACTTTGGGATGAGAACCTAGATACGTTGAAGTAGATCGCACCTTAACCTTTGGTAGCTGGCATTTAAATTGGGAGAGAGTTCAGTTCTGTATACAACGTCCATAAATTTGACGTCCGCATAATAAATATCTTCAATTTCCATTTCAATACAGAAAACAATTATCAAATTTGTCATCCTTACTTTTAAACAAAAATAACAACATATCAGAAGAAATGGAATTCCAAATTACATTGGGCTTCTTGCTAATGATAGAGCAATTAACTGATAAGTGTAGTGAAAAAGCATTCGTACTTTTTTTTAAAGGCAATGAAGTACAATCCACAAAATAAGCTCAAACACTTAGAATGCTAAATATGTTAGATAAATGTATAACTCTATAAATATTGCACTGGCAAATATAGTACATAACTGCAGTAGTGTACAAAGAATTTGCAAAAGGAGCAAAGAAGCAGAGACAAAGTCTGCATAAAATCTGTATACCATACATACCTTACACAAAAGCTTTCCCACTCTAGTACACTCATATATGATACTTGGTTCTTGTTTCACTGAATCTCTCATTTCTGAGGGAAATTTCAGGCCCTGTGGCATTCATTTAATCACCATCACATTTATAACAAAAATTGAGTGAGATTTTCAGTAAATAAACTATGCATGTAGATGACATTCTTAGGTAAGTTTTCAAGTAATATTTTAATGTCATCATCTTCTCAATTTATGCTTTGCCACCCATCTATGTGGCCGAATAATATGCTCAAATTGGATGGCAACCTACGCCCTTAAATGATTCCAAGCTTGCAATTGTGGAAACTTCAAATTTGGCAACCTCCCCAACAGAGAGCTACTTTTAGATACCAACAGTTATAAAATCTTACAATTTTCAAATGCTCAAACTTGCAAGTGTAATTTGACAGACTGAACATGAAATCTGTAGCTTCTTGGCGTTCTGCGTGTCCTGAGAATACAGTGTAGACAACCATAAATGTCTGGTCTCCAACCAGGTTTCCATTATGCCGCTTTTAATTTCTGACCTTATTTCAAGCAATTTTACAGTTACAGCCAGCTCTCTTAGATTTACGAGACCCCTCGCACTCCAAACACTGCTTTCTACATTGGCTTCCACACTTATTAGGGACTTTGCTCTAACTCAGTCTGCTCAATCGAGTAAGTTCGGAGATACTTGACATTTTTAAGTGCTCACATAGGCATAGCATATGTATTGAGGGAAATCCCTGATATAGAGCCCACTTAATCGAAAACTGAAGCAGTCTTAATTGCCCCAATGGCGTTGGTACTGAAATTATTTCACTGTGGGGCAGATCTAGAACCTGAGAGACCTCAAACTGACTAGAAATCTTGATGGAACCTCTTATGACACTTACAACAAGCTTTAGGCATCTGAATAAACAAAGAGAGCTCACATAGGCATAGCATATGTCTTGAGGCAAATCCCTGATGTAGAGCCCACTTAATCTAAAACTGAAGCAGTCTTAATTGCCCCAATGGCGTTGGGACTGAAATTATTTCACTATAGAGCAGATCTAGAACCTGAGAGACTAGAAATCTTGATGGAACCTCTTATGACACTCACAAGCTTTTTAGGCATCTGAATAAACAAAGATTTATAAAAAGTTTTAAATAGTTGATGCTCATTAAATGGGTTTTCCATTTGTTTCTAGTCCTTCTGAAATCCACATTTACACCAAATGCTCCAAAGCATCGTAACTCCATCTTAGTCTGATAGAGCTCTGGATCAAAGGTAGAGGCACTGAAAAAGATACCTCTCAGTTTTTATCAGTTTTTTATCGAAGATAAAGAAGTAACCAATCGTGCTTGAGATTTATGGCCAACGACAAACCCTTACACTACTAAAACTTGAGATTTATGGCCAAAGGAAAACCTTTACACTCCTAGAGCTTGAGATTTATGGCCAAGGGCAAACCTTCACACTCCTAGAGCTTGAGATTTATTGCCAACGGCAACCCTTTACACTCCTAGAGCTTGAGATTTATTGCCAACGGCAACCCTTTACACTGTTGGAGCTTGAGATTTATTGCCAACGGCAACCCTTTACACTCATGTAGCCTGAGATTTATGGCCAACGGCAAACCTTTACAGTGCTATAGCATGAGATTTACGGCCAATGGCAAACTTTTAGAGTCACGATTGTTTTAGGAATCTAGTTTAATAAACATTGCCCACCCTTCATCTATAATGATTGTATTTCAGGATCTCTTCTCCTTCTTGCTCGACTCGGATCTCTAATTAGAAAACAATACTTTGCCCTATCTTTAACATCCACGCTTAGATTTTCGGAGTGCACACACCTGGCTAGGTCTAAACTTGTTCTCTTAACATTATATATCATAGAAATTCTGAACCCAATCACAACATAAAAGACTTTACTAACCGTGTAAGTGTTGTACACCATATTCAGCAAATACACCTTCCCATAGCCATACTTAATCACTGACAATACAAAACCAGAGGCCGGTGCGTCTACAACATCTTGAGGCCATGCTTGTGGTGACTGGCGCTCCATTCTCTGATCTGTTAGGAGTGTGCAGTAGAGACACAGGCGTTGCGATTGGGAGCGATCATGGAAGTGTTTGTCCTCTGTAAGGGAAATTTGCAACTACTTCTTGAGTCTCCTAGAGTGTTTTCTGCGGATCTTGGTAGTATCGATCAGAAGGTCACGGTTTTACTCCTTTCGGATCACATCATTACTCAGGTGGAAGATTGGAACAACTACAAAGCTTTTCTGGCATTGCCTACGGCTCTATTGATGAGATCCATGGATTGCTAGTGCCAAAGCAGAGAAAAGGAGGAGAAATCTTGGGGCATATAGCGGGGAAAGAGCAGATTTAATAGAGAGGGAGGTGGGTTGGGCGTCGGTAGGAAATCCCTAAAGCATAAACAGTGGTGGGTATACGCTACCGTAGAATCGGAAAGTGTCTTTGTCACTGCCTCTTTTTGTAAAGAGAGGTGTTAGACGGTGAGTATAGACCCTGTCGCACAAAGTTTATGGGTTGGTGAGCATGTGGCAATAAAAGAGAGGTATTAGACGGTGAGTATAGACCCTGTCACACAAAGTTTATGGGTTGGTGAGTATGTGGCAAATAAGGAGGATATAGGTTCCATCAAATTTCCAGATTATATACTAGCATACCCCGAAGCAGGGAAAGAGAACGCCCAAAAAAATTAACATATTTTTTTTTTTTTACAATTATATTTAGTGAGAAAACGGATTATGAAACAAAAGTAATATAGAAAAGTGAATGGGAGAATAATTTTTTGAAATATATAGCAAAAACAAAAGATGTTACATTGTAATTTTATTTATTTTTATTTTTTTTATTACTGAAATGTCAAATCATAATTTGATATGAAAATGAAATGAAATGAAACTTAAGACATTTTTTTAGCATATCTTTAAAGTCTGAAAGGGATCACTGAAGTGAATCAAGGTGGTTATGTTGTTCAAAGATCAAGAGATTTGTTTTTTTGATGAAAATAAATACTTCAGAAGGTCTTATAGCTGGGTAAATTTGAATGCACCTATGATGAAGAGACACATCATTCTTCTTCTCTCTTGTTTGATTGATCTAGTTATGATCTAGGTAGATCTATAGGGAAAGTAGTCACCACTTGTTCCCTTCTGTCTTTGAACTAAAGTTAGGGGTATTCGTCCAAAGGAGAGCTCGCGGTAAGATTTCTCACAACCAATATTTATTTCATCCAATCATTTATGTAGATTTGTTTTGGGCATAATGTGAGGGGATTTTCTAAATCGATAAAACAATAGATGAGATCTTTAGTTTTTGTTTTTATAGTCCTAAACAGTAGATCTAAGGGTGACAATGTGATGAGTTGTAGCATGCTAATTCCCAAAGAAGGGGTGCTTGTTGGCTTTTTTATTATTGTTTTTGATCCATTGACTATTTTTCTTTCAAGAATCAAACTAAAAATCTAGACAATTTATTCATAGAAAGTGAAATAATTTAGCACTTTCTTAATATTTTAGCCACTCACAATACTAGTGGCTCTATATCCCACTAAATTTACAGAAAAAAATCCTTACACAAATCACTGCCTCAATGCTAATTCTTACCATCACCCAACTCAAAAATAAAATAAATAATACCCTCCATATATCTAATAAAAACCACCTCGATCACACAAAATCACATATCATCTCAACATTGGCTAAACCAACTATTGTCTCGACATCACCATGTGTTATTAATAGTTAACATACTACTTCACTTCTGTCATCTCGGCATTACTGTCGGAACAATGAGTCATTCACTGTATGCATAGATTGACCAACTGCTTCCGTAGACGTCCCCAAAGTATTCATTATTTTATTCAATTCACAAACCAATAAATGCTCCTCCTTCTGCATCAACTTGATTGTTCTCAGAACAATGTGATAATTGACAGTGATCGACGTTGGCTTATATGAAATTCAAGGCATGCCATACCACATATTGAAAAGTAGCGATTTGGAATGTGAAGCGTAAATTATAACGTTTTCATTTTCTGTATGGATCTAATAGACAAATGAATGACCATTTTTAACATGATTCTAAATGCACAATCCATTTACGTTTGGGGCCAATGAATATCGATACCAATCATTCATATAATAGTTTTTCTGGTTCATACAGTGCATGTTCAATGGCTCAATGTAATGTGATGATTGAACTATATGAATCTGTTTGAAAATATAAATATTAAAGAGAATTAACATTCTCATATTTCAGATGAATTTAAATTTCACAATTTAGGGTGGATGGAAGCTTCCTTGATCTCCTCAAAGCCTCCATGAAACACTTCGACAACATATTTGCATCGATGTAAGCTTTTCCACCTACCACTTGGATTTTGATAGTGCCCATATAACTCAGAATAAACACATATAGACTCTGCATGAAAATTAAAATTTCTGTCATCAAATATGTAAATCTAGACAAACAACTTTAAATTCCCTGTATTTATCAATGTACTTTTGTAACAGTTACTTCAAATACCATATTCTAATTTTATTTCTTTGATTTCATTCAAATCAACAAAAATGGTGAAGAAACTTGGCAGGCTGTTTACTCACCAGAGGTGCACTGCATACAAAGAAGGAAAAACTTTTTAGTGCATTCCCCTGGATTGCTATCTTTTCCATTGGACCAATCATATTTGATATGACTATCGTTGTATTGGCAAGAGTATTATATAAAGATCTAGAAGTAGCCTCGGTTGTATCATGGATGTAAATTAAAAATCAATGTGACTATTTAGTCCATTTAAGAATGGGTATTTGGTTATTGGAAGTTTAAACATACCTGTGGTCCTTTCAACTTAAGCTAAACATCTCAAAATTTTGGCATTGATGAAAACTCCTAAGGACATTTTATGTCTATCCATTATATACTTTTCCCTTCTCACAAACTCCAGAGGATTCTCCACCTTTCCCATGATAGGTACCCGCACATGCCACAAAGCAAAGTGATTTCCCCAAGGTGCTCGAGTTTTTGTTTTTAACATTTCATCTATGTTTTGCACAAATTTATGTTGTCAACGGATCTCTCGAAGTATCTTCCTCTTATTACCAAACAAAAACTAATACATGCATTTGAAAAGATGTTTAATGCATAACCTATATTCCAGCTAAGACTCTCATGTTGAACAAACATAGTGTTGTAACTCTTGATTTCTTCATTTGTTTAATAACAACGTCCTTAAGAGGATCGTATCTCTTTTTATAAGCATCTTGCAAGCTTTGTTCTCCAACTACAATACCCAAAGAGCAATGAAAAGTTCATAACATCTAAACGAATTAGTAATAATGCATCAGAGTCAATATTGTTATGAAGACAACGAGGCAATTGATGCTAAACTATGAAGTAATAAGATTGACTATAATAGGAAAACTACTACCAACTGACAGGTGAATCTGCAACTAACGGTGCATGCCGTAGAAAATTACTCCAGTGATCACATCATTCACTGTCTGTAGAGCATATGAATTAGTGCTATGAGGATGTCAGTCACATACCCCTCATGCTAGAAACTATACAATTTTCCAACTTCCATTATTATTAATCCTTAGTGGTGGTGGGAGAAAGGGAAAGGGAATGCAGAAAAAATCCATAAATTATGGAGAAATGAAAACAATATTTGGGGTTGGTTTTTTTGACTTGTAATTAAAATGGGTCATAGATTTGGGGTTGTTTTTTTACTCCTCTCTCTTTACTCCCTAAATCTAAATGCTTTGTAGTCCAATCCCCTATTTCCCACCAATTAAACTAAGAGGCTTAATAATTAGTATACATTCATCCTAATTAAAGTTAGTCACATATTTGGGATTGTTTTTTACCCATCAAATTTCTTCACCCTTGGAATCACAATATCCTCTTTCCCACTAGTTAAGCACAATGAAATGCACGCTACATTTTATTCCAACCCTACATTCACGAAATTATAAATGTATAGGATATCATTTCACGATAAAAGTCCTGCCAAAACATATATGAAATGTTCAAACGATTCAGTAGCTTACCCAAAATATTTTGAGCCAAAATTTACATTTAAATTTATTTTGAGCCAAAAATTACATTTCAAATTTAAATGAGAAGGTGAAAAATCGGATCCTCCAACGGCTAAATTTAATACCTAGTATCAATAAATCATAATACAAGACAAATATAGCTCTTTCAAAACTTTATCTTATAAAAATACACCACATAGAAAAGCATGCAAATACTTGTGATATTATTAATATCTTTTCAAAAAAAAAAATGAAATAAATTCGAGATTACCATGTATGTTCTTTTACAATGTTTTGTTTTTTTCTCAGAGTGAAGGGTTCTCATATAAATTTTCCTCTTAGATGATTTTATATAAATTCCTCAAAGAAGTTTGCACTAATAGATAAATTTGCCTTCAAATGATTTTTTTCGGCGTTCCCTTTCCCTCTAGCTACCATTCAACCTACACTCTTCTCTTTTGCTTTGTTGCTCCTCCTCATTAATTCACTCCTTGGGTACTTCCCCATCTCCTCTTCCCTAAATGAGAGTTATCCTTTTTCTTTCTGCTGAAACTCACCTTCACTTGCCAGAGTAGCCAATTTTCTATCTCCGATGGCCAACAGAGGAGAAATTATTGCAGAGTTTCCTGGTGGCGTTGCAAGGTTGTACAAAGATGGATCCATGTGTTGTTGCAATGGCATTCCAGTCCCTTGCTCTCAGGGTGCCTTCGTCGATGGTGTCACTTCCATGGACATCACACTCGACGAACACGGTTGTGAAAGAATTAAATGCCTGCAAGAACTTGTCCATAGCAGGCAAGGTGAAAATAGTCAATAAAGAGTTAATCGATAGAGTTAATTGGCATAGATATATGCTATGAAGCATGTCAGTGCCCCTCCAGATGTGGTTATGATAGCCTCATCTAGCTTGTAAGATGCTTCCTTTAGACAAAGGAGGATGGAACTTACTAATGCGGCCTAACATTGGGCTGGGCCAGCTAGTCATCTTCTGTTCTTTGTGTTGTTTTTTTTTCGACAATACAACAGTTGGATATTCCTATATAACACAATATTTCAATTTGATCCAAACAACACCCTGTATGACTTAAGCTATCAAGCTGAGAATGGGCATTTGAAGATACAGCTAGCAATTCAACATAGTGTATGTAGCCAAAATCTGAAACATCTTACATGCTAGCTTTCAACACGAGAATAGGAATTGGATGGATAAAAGCTAGTCATTGAGCATTTTAGCAAAAAAAGACTGCTTAAAAAATTAGTTAAACATTGCAGGTAGAACAAAGGTAGTGGTAATTGGTGTAAGATATAAAAAGTCAGATAAAATCTATTTGAAAGGCCAGAAAACAGAAGAAGTATTCCTTTGAAGCACTTGGGATTGGACGTCTCTTCTAATTATAAATGGAATCTGTGTATTAAAAAAGAAGAGTCAAAACATTTTATTCTCTTCGGGACAAGTGTAAGAAGATGCATTTTTTGGTTTGGAAAACAAGGGAGTTTCTATTTAGAATTTTGGTACAGCCAGTAATTTATTATTTTACATTGAACCCCAGTTTGGAGACCGGGAATTTCTTAGGAGGATTGGAAGAAATCAAGAGTGCTTTCATATAGAAGAATTGGGAGTGACATTGCAAACACCCTACCCAATCACTTTGTCACTTTATACATATAGAGGAAAAATTCAACACAATGGACAAAACCATCTCCAATCTCGGGTTATGATGGCAATGAAGGCAGGTTGTAAACTTCTGAGACAAGTAGTTTCCGAGATTTTCAAAGCAAATACAGGGATGCGCCTGGATTGTTTGTGGTAAATTCCCATACATCTACCAATCTAATTAATGTAGAAACACATGATCATCGTACTAAACTTTCCGATAAATAAGAACAGCCAAAAACAACCCCTCACAGAGAAATTGAGTCGAGGGGAAAAAGCTTATGAGGTTTGAAAAACAAAGACAATAATGGACAAAAAAACCTTACGAAAAACTGAGTCTCACAAAAAAAAACTTCTATATAAATAATAATATAATGATAATAATGATTATTATATTTAAACACATTCCACCACCTTTTAAACTTTTCTATATATAAATAATAATTATTATTATATTTAAACATGTGTACACCACCTTTTAATTTTTTTTATATATAAATAATATAATAATAATAATGATCTTCTATATAAATAATAATAATTAAACACATTACATCACCTTTTAAATTTTTTTATACATAAATATAAATAAGTACATCACCTTTTAAACTTTTCTATATATAAATAATATAATAATAATGATTATTATATATCACCTTTTAAACTTTTCTATACATAAATATAAATAATTATTATTATATTTAAACATATGTACATCACCTTTTAAACTTTTCTATATATAAATAATATAATAATAATCATTATTATATATAAATAATATTATGAAAATAATTATTAATATTATTTTTTACAAAAACAATTAAATTTATTTTAAAAGATTAGAAATTTCAATAAATAAAATAAAATTAAAAGATTGTTTAAAAAAACATGTATAACACCTTTTATATATTATCATTTATTATAATAACGATGATAATAATGACTCATATTATTTTGTAAGATAATTAATTGATTTATTTTAAAAGATCATTGAAGTTTTAATGATATTAGGTTTATTATTTTTTTTATTATAGATAAAAATAAATAAGTTTTTTCTATAATTTCATTTTTAAAAATTATTTAATATAAATAAAAAAAATTAATCAATTTAATTGACATGTATATTACTATAAATTTAATCAATTTAATAAAAAATAAAAAAATTAATTAATTTAATCAAAATTGCGTATGTAACTGCAAACTTTAAACACATATGTTACTGTAAATTTAATCAACCCAATAAAGAATTCCAATTGATTTCATATTTTCAATAAAATATAAGTTAACAAGGCTGTAGAGCAGTTTATACCTGCCACTATGCAGGTATAATGATATAAGACTTGTACAAATGAAAATATTATATTTTTTTTCCTGATTTGCACATTAACTATTAACTGCAATTAATTTTATATTTTTCCAAAAATATTGACTTTTTCTATTATGAAAATTTTATTAAATTAATTGATATATCCAAATCTTAGATTTCACTAATTAAATTGTTTTCTTACTTTAATATTTTTCAAATAATATAGAATATTAAAATCCTATATTGATATGCACTTGATCTTTATCAGCCTTATTTTTAGACATCATATTTAAAAATTATATTTATATATGATAACTCGTTAAATACTCTTCTTTTCTTTAAACATTAAAATATCCCTGAGTGTTAATGAAAATTGTAATCATGACAACCACAGATTTGGTACATTGAGAAGATGTAGATTTGGTGGATTTTAAATTATTGGGCACAGAACCTAACCTTCACATACAGTCGTAGCCACAACCATCTCTACAAAATCGATGGCAATTGGCATATACAAAATAAGTGGCAACTGACATATACGTGCATAATTTATGGAGACATAAATGTCCACCGTCAGAACTAGAATAAGATTTCAAGTTATAAACCAATCACATTGGAGATAAAAGATTTAAATGTTTGAAAAAAATTAAAAAAATTAAAATTATAATGTAACACTTTAGAAAATAGTGAGAAATTTATATTCAACGACAAAAGTAATATATATTCAACCCTTTTTTTTTTCCCAAAAAAATTCCTCAAATTTATATAGTGTATAAATTCTTTTACATATAAAGTAGCAGCTAACTGTGGACAGCTTGCACAAGCAATTGGAACAAAACAGGTCTAAATTCGGCAAGAACGATGACTACCGAAAGAACAACAAGAAAGGGACTGATCAATACCACCAATGACAAAACCTAATAGCAGATTCAGGACTGTGACAGTACTGTAAAGGCCAGCAATCTGCATCATTCAAAAATATTTATAGAAGTGATGGGGCTCTCGAAACCTTTTTCACAGTGGTAGACGGAGAGTCTCCCAATCACTTCAGTGAGGGCCCTCTTTGAGAGAGCATCAGCAGTATTGTTGAGGGAGCGGGGGACGTGGTGAAAACTGATGTCGGAGAAGCGCCGAGAGAGATCTCGCACTTTTTGCATCCAGCCTTCTAAGTGGATGGAGTGGAGCAGACTCTTATTTGTTATCCAGTTAATAATAACACTCGAGTCACCGTGGATGTGAATGTGGTCGATACCCCATAAGGTAGCGAGAGTGAGCGTGGCCCATAATCCGAGGAGTTCTGCTTTATTATTTGTCCCGGCTCCGCAGTTGATGAACCAATAAGTGCTTCTTGTCGGGTGTGTTTTGAAAGTGCCACTAGCACCACAAACCGAGCCACTAGACTGTGCTGCACCGTCAAAAAAGGCATATGTGTGCCCAGCGACCAGATCAATGATAATATCACTGCGTGGGGAGCATCTGTCCGAGGTCGGGTGCCACCGGAAAGAGACCAATATTTTATTGATAACCCTCAGCAAGGAGGGTTTGTCATCC
>JASDQU010438186.1:28631-82673 GCA_032191745.1 Picea mariana
AAATGTCTTCCTTCTTCTTCAAATTGGTAATGACTCATTCATACTAACGAGCTGTCTTGAGAAGTTGAACGTTCTTCCCCAACTTCAGAACACCCTGCAACTGTTTGAAGAGGGGACTGATAATGGCATCCGTAAGGTATGTAACCAGGGAGCAATGGCTTCGAGAGCTAGGGCGGAGCGCAAACAAAAATGAATAGGGACTGGAAACAAATGGCAAACGGGATGAAGAAGCCGCCGCTTGGAGTTGGTGAAGGATAGGCTTGGAGTCGGTGAAGGATAGGATACGTGGAGGGAAGGATATGATACGTGGAGTGAGATGAATGATCAATTGCTGATCAACAGATGGCTAGTTTTTATTGGCATTCGACAGATGACGAAGACCCTCAGAGGAACCTCCCCTTAAAGAACGCCTTCGGTGTAAAAAATTTCAAGATACCAAAGTTTATCACATTGTGAAATAATTAAGGACTTTGGTGTCAAAAGCATCAATCCCTATTTACTTTTCAAATTTTGTGATGGGAGTGTCCCCGTTAAAGCAACAAATAAAAGTCATTTTCCACTTGGAGCAATAATAGATGACAAGTGTAGGTGAAGTTAGAGTTTAGAAGTTTCAATGATCGTCAAGGCTATAAAAAAATTTCAAGATTTTAGAAGTTTGAAACAATATCCACTCCTTTATCTAAATCTATCAAAACAAAGTGTAATTGTGATGTTAAAGATTTGGGTAAATAATAGTTACTAGATAAACTTACATAAGTGCATACCTCCTAAAATTCGATAAGAACAAAACATTTTTAATTGGATTCCCTGCTGGCAATGCTTCGCTTTTGTCAATGTTCATGAGTCAAGTTGTTGGTTAATAACTCTCTTTTCCTCTCTTATCAAGGTGTATAAGTAGGGTTGATATAATAACGCAGTTGTTTCTCACTTGTAACCGTGGAGGGAGCATAGGCAAGGGCATGTTTGATTTTGGAAATTATTCCATCCGTTAAAAACTAAATGTTTTTAAGAATTGTTTGACGGTCATTGATAAATATTTACTGTATTTAAGCAGCAAGATACCTAACACTAAGCAAGGAGGCACATACAAAATTTCTTTTTTACGTTTATGATAAATAGGAAAGATGAGGGTTAGGGTTTTCGATTAGGGTTAAGGTCATGAAGGTTACAAGAAGGCATGGGAGGATGGAGCTTTATTGGTACTATAATGGCAGTTTTTGATTTCTAGGACTGGGGGGACCTATAGTAGACCTTTACTTACAAAGACAGTCTCCATTTTTTGAGGTCTGTGTTTTTTGTTTCTAAATGACAATTTGATCTTTCCAAAGACCTTTCTCTTCACCTACCCCCTCTCTATCGAGTTTTGGTTTCTTTGCCAGTTTTTTTCTGTTTACTATTCCCACTGACCCTGGGCCCGATTCTTCTTTGTCTTTTTGGAAACTCGTCCTTCCCCTTACTGATTCACAGAGGTTTCAACTCTTTTTTATCCAAAGAGGTGTTGACTAGATGGCCTCAGTTTCAAATACCGACATTTTAGAAGACGTCATGGAACTCACGAATCCTGAAGACGAGGTTGTATGGCTCAGGGGAGGTCTTTTCAATGATTTGGGTGCTTCGGGGTTAAGTTCGGGCACAAAACCACACCTATCGTTGCCTCCTAAATCTACTGGCCTCATTAATCAACCTTATACTGTTCCTCCCATTTTCCCAAAGTTAATGCCTTCCTTCCCAGTTAAAACCGGCTTGGCAGGTTCCTCTGTAGGTCCTCCTTTTGTTTCTTTTAAAAGTGGCTTAGAGGTTTCAAGACTCCCGATCTTGGATGATAAAGGAACCTTTGTAGGCAGACAAAGGCTTACTCCTAGAATTACTCATCATATTGGTGTTCGTAAGAAGGCTTGGAAGGCAAATAAGAGAGTTCAGAGAATGGTGTTGGGGGCGGATGTGGCTCTTGAAGAGACTTGTAGGCTGGCCCTCTGTGGTCTTGTTGGGAGACTATCTTATTCCTATATGGCATATAGGTTGGTTGAAGAATGGATGGTGTCTAGCTGGAAACCGATACTTGGTTATGTCTTGGAGGTCCTCTATCTTACTAAGGGTTGGTTAGGATTTATTTGCAAGTCACCAGAAGATGCCTCATTATTACTAAATAGGTTATGGGTCCTGGGAGGCAGTAGTTTAATGTTGAAGCGTTGGAGGGTGACTTTCGATCCTCAAACAAAATATTTTCAACAAAGGCACATGTGGGTTCTTCTACCGGGTCTCCCAATTCACCTTTGGAACAAGGGCACATTGAAGGCTATAAGTGATTCTCCGAGTCGTTTTATCACACTGGATGAGGTGTCTTTGACAAAACCAACAAGAAAAGTTGGGTGGATCCTAGTGGATATCGAAATTCACGAGGGACTCCCGAAGCTCCTAGACATTGACTGACGAGGCCATCACATCAAACAGAGGTTAGACTATCAAGGTATACCATTCATATGCAGTTTGTGTCATTTTACTGGTCACCTGCATCGAGACTGCACTGGAATGGACACTGAAGAAAAATACAAAGACTTACTACTTCAAGAAGATCCTCCGAAGTATATGCAAGAAGCAGACTCTTTGGGGGAGGCAAATATACATTGTGAAACTGGACAGGGATCTCCTTTGATCAATTCCTCTACCTTTTTGAGTAAGTTGAAGCTATTTTTCCCATCCTTATATTTTTCATTATCTTTGTTGGAAAGAAATGCTTTCGAATGTTCAGGGTGGTCGCTATCCTCCTCGCCAGCTGTTTTGAGTGCTCTAGACACAAATGGAAATTTTAGAGCTCATGCAGAGGCAGTCCTAGACACCTCAATGGGGATCATATCACCTTCTCTGGTTCTTACCYGTCCCTCCGTTGCTCCACCCTTAGTTTCAGCCAGCCTCCCTGTAGGGTCGGAATCCTTCCCTTCTCCTTTGGGTCTTAACTCTCTGGAACATTTTGCTATCCATCCCCTTCCCTCGACTATCATGATYGACTCAACGATGGGACCTGAATTCAGAGAAACAGAGGAGGGTGACTCCTCATTCAACAATGTTATTGATTCCTTGATACCCTTCTTAAAGGATAACAATGATGATGTTAAGTTATCTACTTACAGAAGTAAGGCTTCCATTATACCACAGATGGAGGCTTCCTCTTCAAAACGTTCCTTGACAAAGACTAGAAAAGAATTTGCTTGGTCAAGGGGAATATGTATAGAAATTCCCCCCCTTAAAACTCGAAGCAGCGGAAAGAAGTTGGCACATACCTCTACATTTCCAACTGATACTATACCATCCAACACTGACATTGGACCTCTTAGAGCATTGAAAGCCCTAGCGAGGGCTAAGTAATGTTTTTTTTATCCCTAAATCTTAGAGGGACAGGAGGCACCCTCAAAGTTGCCTTGTTTCGTCGTCTGTTGGAACACATCCATCCCGATATCATTCTCCTTCAAGAGACCTTTGTTAATGAGCAGAGAGTAAGAGATTTTATCCATCATTTCTGTCTATCATGGTTTTCGAGTTATGTCAGCTCTGCAGGTACCTATGGAGGTCTCTTAGCTGCTTGGGACCCATTACTTTTTGCATTTGATTCGTATCTCACTGTGGATAGTATCTTATTAATAGGAAAGAGTTTAGTCCAAAATCGAGAGTTAGCACTCCTGAATATTTATGGTCCTTGCAAGGACAAGAAATAGTTTTGGAAAGCGTTGGATGAAAGCAGTATTCAAGCCATCAAAAACCTGATTGTGGCTGGCGATTAAAACATTATACTTTCAATTGATGAAAACTGGGGGGGGGGCTTCCTGGGTCTGATTTTTCAGAGGATTTCTACCGGTCAATCTTCTCTTCATACAATTTGATTGACATTAAGCCAGATAAACTGGTGCCGACTTGGAGAAATGGACGCACCGGTCAAGGCTCAGTTGCTAGGCGGCTGGATAGATTCTTGGTAGCGGAAGATCTTTTACATGACACTGGACTCTATCAGTCGTGGGTTGAATTCTCGTTCATCTCAGACCATGTGCCAGTATTGTTGTAGTTCGACTTACCTCCTGCTTACAAAACATATCCTTTTAAATTTAACCCGTAGTGGATAAAGGAATCGAAATTCATGAATATCGTCTTCAAGTTGTGGAATGAGCCGATCTTTATGACTGATAGAGGTAAACAGAAAATGATCTTGTGGAAACTAAAAGAACTTAAAATTCGTACTAAAGCTTGGCACAAAGAGTTGCTAAAAAGAAGAAAGGAAAAGTTGCTAGCTCTGGAAAAAGATATGAAAGACTTAATTTTTAAATTGAGAGAAGACATGTCTAATCTTTCAGTTTCTTTTTCACTCCGGCAAATAGAAATTACTAGAAATGAGATTCTAAGAAAAGAAGAGGAACAATGGCGCCTACACAGTAGGGCATTATGGTTGGACAACGATGACAAAAATTCATTTTTTTTTCATAAATATGCAAGCTACAACATGGTCAAAAAACACATTTGGAAAATTGATAACACCCTTGGGGAAACTGTCAGTGATCAAAACTCTATAAAGGAAGCTGCGGTAAACTTCTTCAAGGACTGTTATAAAGCGCCAACTTAGCAGAATATAACAGAACCGTGTCAGATTTTAGATTACTATCCATAGATGTTTACTGGGGATGAGGCAAATTCTTTGTTTCAACAGGTTACATTGGAGGAAGTAAAATAGGTCATGTTCCTGTTTCAAAAAGATAAAAATCTGGGTCCGGACGGCTGGACAACCGAACTCTCTATTTCTTTCTTCGATCTTGTAGGGGAAGATGTCCTTTCCATGGTGGAAGAATCCAGAAGCTTAGGTGCTATTACAGGAGGCCTAAACTCAACTTTCCTGACCTTGATCCCAAAGACAAATAACCCTTCCACCTTCGAAGATTTCTGACCGATTTCTTTGTGCAACCTTTGCTACAAAATAATCTCAAAAATTATTGCCAATCGGATAAAGCCCATCCTATCGAGGACACTTTCCATTGAATAGATGGGGTTTTTAAAGGGCAGGCGTATTCAAGATGCCATTGGTACGGTTCATGAGAGTTTGCACAATATAAAGAAGAAAAGCATGAAAGCCTTGGTTTTAAAACTAGATCTTAAGAAATCTTATGATAGTATTGACARGGATTTTCTGAGGTTGATCCTTCTAAAAATAAGTGCAGGGCTAGATTTGACAAATTGGATAATGTCTTGCATCTCTTCTTCCTCCTTTGTGGTTTTAATAAACAGAGAGGCTACGGATTTCTTCAGAAGTGGCAGGGGGGTTCAACAAGGGTGTCCACTTTCCTCGTTGCTCTTCATTCTAATGATGGAAGGCCTTAGTTTATTGATGAAAGAGAGTCTGGCGAGAGGAGCAGTTTCCGGTATAAAAGTTTCAAGGATGATTAATATTTTACATATCCTATTTGTGGACGATGTAATAATTATGTCAAAGGCCTCTGCCAGTGATTGGCTTGATATAGTTAGGCTTATTGGTCTATTTTGCAAAGCATCAACATTGTCATTGAACCATCTTAAGACTTAWGTTCTATTTGAAGGACTCACAGAGGTCGAGTTAGATCCTTTCAAACTTTCTCTCCCTTTCTCCTTTAGTCCTCTCTCTAGCGGATTTAGGTACTTCGGTTTCCATCTGAATATTGGGGCACAACACGCAAGTGACTSGTATTGGTTAATTGAAAAAACTATTAAAGAAGGTTAGTGTATGGTGTAATCGCTGGTTGTCAATGGGTGGAAGATACATTTTGGTTAAAGTTGTTTTAGAAGCCCAGCTGGTTTTATGGATGTCAATGGAAGCTCTGCCTCATTTAGTATTGAGTAGGATTAGGAAAGTGATGTTCCATTTTCTATGGAATGGTCATTCTGAGTCCCAACACTATCATTTATGTAGGTGGGAGGCCTTATCTAGACCAAAAAAGTTGGAGGGCTGGGGTTTTTGAAATCTCCTATTTTTCAATAAAGCCTTAAACACTAATACAATGTGGAGATTATTGAACCAGGATAGTGTTTGGCATCGAGTGGTGATGAGCAAATATTTGCAGAATACTTCTCTCATCAACTGGCTTAGGAATCCTTCACACACTACGAAATTTGCTTCAAGGATTTGGTCTTTCATGGTGCGCACCATTCCTATAATTCTCCATTGGATTAGCTGGAGACTAGGAGCGGGATTACATAATTTAATAGGGAGGGACAGGATTCTTGGATTGGTGAAAAATTCTTCCTCTTAAATGAGACAATAAACCAGTTAAATAAAAAACAGATCTTTGTACTTGCAAATGCAGTAGTGGATAGGAACCCGATCACGACAGCCGAGTTGTGGACGAGTAGCACAAACCTGGGTCTGACAGGGTTGCTAGCGGAGGATTGGGACAATTTTACCAGGGAACTGAAAGGCATCGATGTAGCTCTTCAGGGAACTAAGCAAGACACACTTATTTGGTCGGGTGGTGATAACAAAGGAGAATTAACTGTCAAAAACACCTACAAATCTATCTTTTCATTGGAAGATATTCTAGCGTGGAGCGGCTGGAATAAAAACTTATGGAAATGGCATTTACCTCTAAAGATTATCCTTTTTTTCTGGTTAGATTTGAAAAATAAAATATTAACTTGGGATCAATTGTATGGATGGGGCCAGGTTTTTGTTGTCTATGTCGTCAAATGGCGGAAGATATAAATCACCTATTCATCGAATATGTATTCACCCAGTATGCGTGGGCTAAATGTGCACATGCATTAAAATTCAACTTTCAGTGGGTTGGTACCTCCTTGACTGAATGCATGAACAATTGGCAATTGAATAGGCAAGCTCCCAAGCGCGTTTCGATTTTGATTTGTTGGTTCTTATGGAAAGAACATAATTAAATTATTTTTGAAGGTCATTCTCCCTCGACCTGAGCTGTCTTCTCTAAGATTCTTGGATCTCTTAAGTTTTCTACTCCATCTCGGGTCTCTCCTATCTTAAGACAGAAATCGATCCTAATTAAAGTAGGCTACTCTGTAGCTTATTTCAATGGAGCTATAGTCGTTGGAGGATTTAACTGTGGCGTTGGAGGTACTATAATTTGCACAAATTCTTTAGTCTATCGCTGGTTTTTAAATTGTGGCGAGGGGTCAAACACCAAGGCAGAATTGTTAGGAGCTTGGGCTACTCTTACACTTGCCAAGCTGTTGGACCTTCAATTTATTCAAGTAATGGGGGATTCGAAGGTTATAATAGGGTGGATTGAACAGAAAGGGAAGCTTCAAGCAATCAACATTGAAGCTTGGAAACGTCGAATTAAAGATCTAATCCCCACCTTCCATTGTATTCATTTTCATCATATTTCCAGAGAAACAAATAGAGTGGCCGATCAGATGCCAAATCAAGCCCTCTTGGCAGTAAAAGGAAGGATGACATATTTCACTTGGGACGGAGATAAAGCAGGGCCTACTCTCTTTGAGGACATCTTTTAATTCACTAGATTCCATCCGTCCCATTTTATCCGAGATTGTTTTTTTCTTTTTGGCAAGGGATCTAGGACTTTGTTATTTTATGCTAAAATTTTATCTTGATGGAATACTTTCATTTTGAGAGGTTTATTTCATATTTCCTCTGAAGGAAAGAATAGTCAGAGCTGCTACTCTCCTAGATGTTGGGGAAATGTTTTGGGCAGACCCAAGTGTGTAGGTCTGGTCGGCCTTTTATTTTCTCAGATGATGTTTTAAAAAATTATGATTAATATAATTTTTGTATAATTTTTCTGTTGAAAAAAAAAATTAGGGTTGATATTTTCTCTCTGGTAAGAGGAAATAATGGTGGGTGAGTGAGTGATATCGAAGGAAAATAATCAATATTATTAAAATTATATATAAATTTAATCAAAAAGTCAGAAGAAATGATAAATAATAGTTTGGTATTAAATAGTTTGAAAGGTAAATTGGATGTCAAATTCAATAAGCTTATAGAATTAATCCATGAGTATAACAAAAGAACTTTGAAGCTCATAATTTTTTGTTTAAAAGAGAAGAAAGACGAGGACATGCTAGTATTAGTCAATGAAGAATTACAAAATAAATTACAAATTGAAACAACTTGTCTCATGAAGCAAAGGTGTGGGGCAAAATAATTGAGTATAACCATAAATATGACATACTCAATAAAACTCCAAGTTTAAAAGGGTCAAGAAGGTTTATAAATGAAAAATTCATTCTAGAAGACCAAGTTAAATTAAGGAAGGAAATTCAAAAGGTAAAAGAAGCTAGAAAAAAAGGAAAATGAGCAACAATTAGGAGTAGAAAATTTATTATTAGAGTTAGAGACCAAAAGGTAATAATAAATAGGAATTTGAGACATTCCACTTTGAATTTTCATGGCTTTTCATGGAGAAAAAGGGTCTATGTTAAGTTGGATCCTGAGTGAAATTGATATTATATTGCTTGTTGAAACTTAGGGGCATTAAGAATCTAAGGTTCCTAACATAAAAAGATTTGACTTATGGTCAATATGGAACAAGAGATCCTACTACATAGGGATTGGAGGCATAACTTGTCACATAAAAAATAACATTTTTCCTCACATTAGACTTCACAAGAAAGATCCTTTAAATTAGTACATGTGGATGGACATTTCAGACATTAATGCTAAGAAAACTGTATATCAGTGTGTTATTTCATGCTTATTAATTCTACCTTTTACAAGAAAAACATTCTAGATAAAAATTCTTACAATGTCTTAGAAGAGAATATTTACAATCTGAGAAATGAAGCTGGTATCATGTTGCTAAGAGACTTTAATGCTAGAATAATAACTAATCAAGCTATTATTTTAGGGAATGATTCCAACCCTAATACTTTATGTATAGATGGGGAACTTGTTTAGCTAGTAGATACAAAAGAAATTTTGAAGACTTGGTTGAAAATTTGTTTGGTACCAAGTTAATCAAGCTCTATAATTCTCAAGATCTAATGATTTGAAATGGTCCAATGAAGTGGTTGAAATCCAAACAGATGACTTGTATTCTTTGGCTTGGAAACAGTGTCACGAATTATGTTATATCCGATATCCCGACATATAACCAAATAGTAAATTTTAACATCTTAATCGACCATGAGCCCAAATATCATCATAGACCTTTAACTGTAACTCTAAACTTTGTCATGCACAAAATCCTCGTTGAAGAGAATTTTGATAACCAAAATCACTTGATCCTCAACAAAGATAAAGTTTATCTTTTCTTAAAGGATTTAAATAATGAATTAAATATCATATCAAGTAAGGACAATATTGAAGACCTCTATCATGATTTTACAACAACCCTCTCTACTTCCATTAACAAGTTCTCTACGGAGGTGTTGTGTAAAACGAAAAATAGAATTGTCAACCCTTGGTATGATAAAGAGTGTAAAATTGCTATAAAACCTCTTGGGGATGCTTCTAATGAGTCCTTAAAATATGACAAGATAAATAGGTACAACACCCTAATTAAAAGGGGAAAAAGGTATTATGCAAATAGAAATCAAGATAAGCTTTTGCACCTATCTATGCTAGATCTTAAGAAATTTTGGATGCATTTAATTCTGACTTGTAAAACTATAGAAAACAATACAATGCCCTTGAGGGACTAGAATTCCTACCTTAAAAATATTTACAAATCCCTTGATGTTGTGGACAACATTTAAACCTTTTCTACATAGAAAGAAGTTTTTTAATAGAAGGTATAGAGTTTGGGGTTAAGAAACTCACAAAAGGGAAAGCTAAGGACATTGAAGGCTACCAAGTAGAAATCTTAAAATTGGAGGGCCTATCCTCATTCTTCACATCCATAAGCTCTTTAGTTTAGCTATCAAGATGAGATTTCCTAAACCCTAGACTCAAAGCTTCATTGTACCTATTTTTAAAAGTGGGGATAAAAACAATCCGTCTTATTATAGAACCATTATGATTATCCTTGTTTTAACCAAGTTATTTGGAATTGTTTTGGAAAAAAACGATTAATGTATGGCTAGAAATCCACAAAAAAATAGCCAAAGGCCAAGCAGGACTTAGGAGCTATCATTCGACTTTGGAATACCTTGTTATGCTTGGGATCAATACGACATAGCATCACAATAATAAAACCTATCACATGTGTTGTTATCGTTTACTTAGAAATGATTTTGACATAGTGCCCAAGACTAACCTTTGGAATAGATTAGAAGAGCCAAAAGTTCCTTTGGAGTTGAGATTTGATGCAATAAGGTTGTATAAGAACATTATTTTCAAGTTTAGGAACACTAAGAATTGGTAAGAAGAAATTAACTTTAATATAAGAGTTAAGCAAGGTTTTCCGCTATCCCCTACCCTTTTTGCATAATATATGTTGATAATTTAGAGTGTTGTTGGAAGAAGCAAGTTGTGTCAGTGCAACTCTAGCTAGTATAGTTATCATCCTTCTTCTTTACGTTGATGATATTGTTCTTATGGTGAGAGGTCTCTATGATCTTGACAAGAAACTAAAAATTGTCAAGGATTTCTGCTCTAGTACGGATATAATTGTTAACACTAACAAAATGAAGGTTATGATAATTAAATCCAAAAGGATCAGTTACACTAATTTCATGTATGAGAATAATAGCTTGGACGAAGTGAATTCATACATATATCTCAGAATCAATCTTCATCACAAGATTAGCTAGAACTATAGCATTGAGAAAAGGATAAATGGAGGGTGGAAAGTTTATTAAGAACTTGAAAATAGTTGTAAATCAATGGACCTTTGGTTATGGGATGAGAAGAAACTCATGTTTGAGACTCTCATCACTCATTTTATCTTGTATGGTTGTGAAGTTTGGGGATACAACATCTCTAGAAAATCATGGAGAATGATAGAGCAAATCCAAAAGTGTTTTCTAACTTATAATCTGAAAATCAATGGCAATACACCATATGCTATCCTCCTCATAGAAGTGAGTCTTTCCCTCATTGAGAGCATGGCTATGACTAGGTACTAATGTAAAAGAACATGATAAACGACATACAAGATAAGAGGATTCTTAATATTGCTTCAAACTCCAGTGAAAACAACATTCAGCTCAAGCGGGGTTGGCATAACGATGCCAAGTCTTGGCTAAATATCTGGGAATAAAGGAAGAGGTCACTTTGGAGAATAACAATAATATTGTTACATCTAAATTTAAGGAGAAATTGTGGTGAGATAAACAATTAGAAGATAAAAGAAATTAAGATACTAGAAGGAGGTGATCAACCCTAATCTAGAAGATCAAAAGTATCTCTCTGTTTTGAGTAGCGTAAATAAGAAAACACAACATTACTGAAATAAGAACAAACTCTCAGGAGCTCCATAGTGAAACATGGTGTTGGACAGTTCCTAAAATATTGTGGGTCAAAAGAATTTATCATATTTGTGACATTAATAGGGTTGAAGATGAAAATCGCTTTCTCTTAGAATGTCCCACGCACATCCACATTAAATCACAATTTCAAAATATTCATTACAATACAAAACTTCCTAACCTTTTAACTCATCAAAACTATGGTGATTTTATGAATGCTTCTCTTAAATATTTTTTAGGATAGAAATAAAATTTTAAAGCAAACTATGTAATTCCTTACCTTTCTTAAGGCTTGATAGTCCAAATTTGGTCTCAATGAATGTTAACCACCACCACCACTATCATCATCAATGAAACAACAACAACATAAATAAAATAAAATCCTCATATATTTTAGATTAAATAGAGTATATTACACTTAGCTAAGAATTGATTTACATTTTTTTTTTTATAGAACATCATATTCTTTTTTGAAATTAGAAAAATAATATCGACGTAAATCCAATGTAATCTTAGAATTATTAAGTTTTGAGATGGATCAAATACCTGAATTTGTAACCATTCCCTCAAATTTTTGCAACATAAAAAATGTTTACACTTATAGGATGTAATCTCTCCAATGTTTAATAAATCTAAAACTGAAATTAAAATTAATAGAGACAAGTTTTGTTCCAAGGGGGGAAGTTTGTAATGTTGCTCCTTACGTAATTCTATTTGGCATAGAATAAGGAGGTTAACCCTATATTTGTTGATGTGTTCGTGGGTCGTATTTGTATATATAGGGTGGATATATGTACTTGTGACAYGTGGAATGTTTTCTAAGGATGATTTTATATTTTTTCTTATTGAGTAGGTAGAAGTGTGACATGATGATGACATGATTATAGTTATGATGGTTAATGAATGATGTTAATTAATCACATGTTGATAGATTATTACTATTGTTTTTAAGCAAGTATGAACCARGACAAGTTGGTAGGACCTGTAGGGTTCATGCATGGAGTTAATTGCATGAAAGAGAAGGATCATGGAATCCTAATTGCTTTGTTATYAGGGATATCAAGGAAGAGAACCAMGGTGGAGTTCAACAGTAATATCCATACATGATTACTGGGATACAAAAGATATTGAAATTTTCTAAGTCTAAACTCATAGATTGTTCTAACTAAATATTGAGGGACTATGGAAGTCCACTTGCAAACTTCAAACCTATTAAAGGTAACATGTCACTTGAAGTTGATTTGTATATATTATCATTTGATGTATTTGATATGAATGGGTGGATGTTTTTGTTGGGTACATAGTGAAGCCTTGCTGATTTTCCAATAGATGGGTGTGGGCCATAACCAAGAAATCCTTAATAGAGGCATGGAGTCTTAACATAGGAATAGGGTCTCAATAGAGGCATGAATTTTCTCTTTGCAAAATACATGGGATGATTATGATTCAATGGCACACAATAAGGTGGGACAATCTTACTCCCTAGCAACTAATCCTTCCATATGTGAAACTAGGCCATGGTATGCCAAAGAGACCTTAGGGATGAATTAGTTAAGATTTCAATTAGCCACTTTGAGGGGGTTCTTGAATATATTATTATTTTATTGAAAGATGGAATATTTATTTAAGACAAAATAAATAATTAGGAAATCAAAAGAAGATGACACATGGAGTGATGAATATTAAAGAATTTGGGAATTAAATAAATAATGAATTATGAGACACAAACAAGTATTGCCTAATTATGGAAATTATGAAATAGGGAAATTTGCATGTGGTGAAGTGTCATATGCCATCGACCCTGTAAATATGAGATGCGTCTTTTGTTTTTGGAGGTTAGTTGAAGAGTAAGTAAATGTTACCAAAAGTTTGCTAAAGAATAAGAGGCTAAATTGAAATGGTTAATGGGATCTCGAAGGAAGCTAGCAACAAATATCTGGATGTTTACTAGTGGATGGCAAGATCCATATTCAATTTGCATCTAAAACTAGTTATGAGCTCACATAGCTCGAGGGTCTTAAGGAAATAAGTTTTCCCCAAGTATGGCTAGGAGAAAACCAGTTGGAACTCAATAAGTTGGACATGACAATGGATTGGATAATTTGGATAATGGATTAGCTATTGGAGTGGAATCTCGATTAAGTAATGTTTATTTCAAATTTTGGTAGTTCACATAGTTCCATGTTTGATTATTTGTCCTTGGTTCTAGTGTCAAAATTATGATTATCCAATGATTCTCATATTTGTACTTATCTGGAAAATTATTATGGGAGAATTGTGTGTAGGGACAAGCTATTGTTGGTAGGGAACTTGCTAAATTTCTACTAAAATGTAACAGGAAATTGGGTTTCCAAAAGATGCACAAGGAGAAGAAAGGATTTCTAAGCAAGTCTTGGAATGGTAGCTAAGGTAGTTAAGATAAACTTAGGTAATTCCTCCAAATTTGATTCTTGCAATATTTTGGTTCCATAGAATCGATTTGGTAGTTCATTTTGATTTGTATCTAAATTCTGAGAGTGTTCACCAAGTGTTTGGAAAAATCCTTGAAGGAAATGAGTGGAATTTTTGTGAATGATAATACATTTCAATCCTTCTTATATGTTGGTATGTTGAGGACTCCTCTACATAATCTTGTTCTCCTCAAATTAATGTAAAGATTGGCCTTAAAATGTAAGAATTGTTATGAATTTAATTCCACGAACTACATTATTAAAGATTTCATGCAAATATTTTGATGAAATGAACGAATGCAATGGAGTTGTTTAACAGTATTTCAATTATGCTTAGATTGTTATGATAACCTAGTTAAGGTAGCAATTGTGGATTTGCAAGGTGCAAAACTGCGAGGAACAAACAAGCTTGAAAAATTTCCCAAAAGGGTGTGTGTAAGTGAACTCTATGGAAGAGAATTATATTTTGTATAAGTTGTTTATTTTCCAATCTAATGAATTATATTTGAGAGTATAGGTGGTTACAATATAGTTATATTACTCTTTTTGATTGCTCTCCATGAATTATTAGGAGATATGAAATCTAGATATAGGAAAAATAGTTCCAATATTTTAGCCAATGATGTTCACAAAGTGTTTGAAGAAATAACTAAGCCAATTATTTCCCCGTGATACATTCAAATTGGAAAGAAATACAATAGTTATCTTCAATTAATATCATGATGGAGAGAATGACTGTTGGGCCCTCTGTTTTTGAAGAAAACCTGATTTTGGCAAAGCCTAAAGTTTTGTGGAAAGCTCAACCAGGTAGTGAAAGATTAGAAGTGAAGGAAAGCAGCTAGGACACATGGAAAGCTAACTACAAGTGATCTAGGAGGATCAAAGGAATGCTCACAGAGGTTCATGAGGATCCTGAATGCTCACAGAGGTCCTAGGGGGTCCAGAAAAGCTCAAAATTCGACTGTCTCAAATGATCAAGAAAATGGCATAATTGCATAGAGCTCGTTGTCATCTTTCCAACGATGTGTCAAACAAAGTTTGTATGAAAAATTTATGAGCGGCCAAAGTTAAAGTCAACCTAGGTCAAAGTTCAAATTACACGGAAAATAAAGAGGTGGCACGTGTCATCACTACAAGGGTGACACACGACACCTACTTGGCAGCTAACTGAGCAAGGTACATGTTGATCATGTTGGATCATGTTGTCATTGATGCCAATGGTTTGATTGATTGATGGCAAGTGATTGATTGATGTCAAAAGATTGATTGATTGATGATTAATGTAATGTAATATGTATTGTCCTTGGTGAGAATGCATAGATGAATATGGATCAATGAGTTGCCATTGATGTGATGAAGATGGATCAATGAGTTGTCATTGATACATGATGAAGATGGATCGATGTGGTTTCATTGGTATATGTTGACTCATTATTGTCTTATCATGATTGATAAGGAGCACAAATGGATGAACTCCAAAGTGGTCCCCTTATGGTGAAAGCCCTCATGGGAAGACGCTTTGTGGATTGAGTTATTCTAGAAGAATGGTTGGAGGGCCCATGTTTGATTATGGAATAATGAGATGAAGATCAATGAAGTTGTTGGTGAAATTATCCTAGATGGATAGTGCTTGTCATGCCATTTCCGATGGTATGTGGAATGTCACATAACTCCTCATGGTTTGAGAGTTATGGCCTTACGAAGTTGGAGGACCCCCATATGAAGGCTTGAAACCCAAAAGGTCAAAGAAGTCAAAGTGATTTAAAAGAAGAAATCGTTATTTAAATGATAAAGTAAAGTGACAAATTCAAGGTGGATTATTTAAATAATAAAGAGAAGTGATAAAATCAAGAAATGATAAAGTAAGGTGACAAAATCAAGAAGGAATATTTAAATGATAAAATATTGGAGAACTTTCTATTTATGGAAAGTGATTAACCCTAAAAATAAGGAAAATAGGCTAAGTGACCTAGAAATGGGTTAAGTGACCTAGAGGATGGAAGTATAAATAAGATAGCAATGGTCTCTTGCAAAATATCCTTTGTATGGATCAATGGAGAGCTTCTTGTGAGAATATATTTTGGAGTATTGATGGAGAGCTTCTTGTGAGAGCATATTTGGTGTGGATCTCTTGAGCATGATTGAAGATCTATTCTGAGAAAGAGAGCATGAGGAGGATCTCATGGATGCATTGAAGTTTCGGCAAGTCTGAGATCATGATGATGAAATTCTCATAATTACAACAAAACCCTATTTTCTGTGTACGCGGGTTGTATGTGTATAGGGTGCATATACACAAGCTGTCTGTGTACAAGGTGCGTACAATACACGGGATGTCACTGTACAGAGAGCATACAGTGGATAAAATCATGGAGATTTGTGATTGAGCTGATGACAAGCTGTTGAAGACTGAAGCAAGTTCCAAATATGCATTCTATGGGCTTAGATATGTCACAGAGACACTCGTATGGTTACATTATTGTGTTGATGGATAATATTGCTTGTTGTGTTGTGCATGCTTAGGGAATTCTTGGTATGGCTACTGTGATGTGGTTTATGTTGGTTGATGGAGTGAGCAATACTCTTGTGATTCAGTTGTGACATGATTTCTATGGTATACTAGTTGTTTATACATGATTGAGATAACATTCATATTGATTGGTTGTGGATCATGAGTAGACTATTGGAGAGCTTGGATGAGTTGTGACTGGTTGTGGGTCAGTTTGGACAGTGAGAGATAGAAGAAAATATGATTGCAGGTTGCAGAGGATATGAGCATGAGATGAAAAGGATAAACCCTAATAGCTCAGAAGGTATACGAAGGCTGTAGTACTGCTTGGGTGCATATACATGCGCACTGTACTACTAGTAGGGCATGTACATACGCGTGCTGCACTACCGATAGGTCGCGTACCTGTTGCAGATTGATATCTGTTGAGGATTGTTGCCTCATCTCAGTTGGTGTTGAGTGTGTAAGATAAGTCTTGCATGATAGAGCTGATGCTCTTGTAGAGTTGTACTCTATTCAGTTGTTGCTGAAAAACCCCAAGGATTGTAGTCCGTAATAAAAATAAAATTGTACATACATCATGTGTTCTTTGTGTTCCTTGTGGTGATGACTTGTTGATGATATATTGATGATATATGTTGTTGATATGTGTTCACATCTAACTGGTTATAAATGACAACAATGAGTAATGAATAAAATGTTGAATGCTAACTAATGAGTTTTGTGTAAGAAGGAAGTTTTGGGAAAAAGAGCACCACACTCATTCACCCCCCCCTCTAAGTGTGGTAGGTGTGTCCAACAGATCAATCGTCGATTGACAAATGGCAGATAACTGGTGCAATCCTAATTTGACTTAACATACATATGAATTTATATTTATTTAAGTTGTAATATGGTGGATTTTGAACAAGAACAGGGCTGAGGGCGTAGCCCTCGACCCATATTCCTTAGTTACATATGTAATGTTATATGATCAAGGAATTTTCCCACTATATCTGGGAAGGTTGGTAGGTTATATGTTATAACAAAAATGTAACCATATACCATATCTGTAATATGGTTATATTATAACCATGTAATTGTGCTATATTCCCATGTGAAGGTTACATATAGTTTTTAACTATATGATATATTGTTTTAACAAAACAAAACTCTATATATGGTGTAGTCGGCAGGTAATAAACCCACAACCCACTATATTATATACTAACAACCTAACCAATTCGCCTATAGTTCGGGATTGATTACTAAACCAACCAACTCATGTTTAATGTATGCCACAAGTTACTGGATTTGGTTAAAGGGGCACCCTATTTAATGGTGTACAACCCAATGCATTGTACATACACACACGATTTTATGAAAAGTTTGTCCTCATAATGTGTGTCAAGGGTACAAGGCACTTGAGGTAACACCATAAAGCATGTCGAGGGGTACCTTGAAAAAATTTCAAGTATTTTATATCAATTTTGCACGATTTTTCACCAGGAATTCAACGGTGCACTTTGTTTTTGTATTTGAGCAACAAATTTTTGGAGTGTCTTCAAATTGTGTTTTTGTAAGCCTATATTGTAATGTAATTTGGAATTTTGAGATGATGAAGAACAATCATACTATTTAAATGGACTTTGAAGATGCAACGATGCATGTCAATTATATATGTATTTTGAGTTCTTTTATTTTTTGTTGTGTCATCTCATTTAGATTTCAAGTTATTCATCAGTTTATGGGTTTATGGACAAGTAAGACATACAGACGATATTTTGAAAATAGTAAAGCGATCTTCATTTACTGAATATGGTTGGATGTTTATGTGTCATTTGAGAGTTATTTGTACATACAAGTATTTTCGGGCCGAGAATTGGTATCCAGGTTTTGTTGATATTTTGGTTCAAGTTGGTATCAAAACTCGTTTGGTATTTTCAAATCATGTGGTATCAGAGTTGGTTTTGACGTGTATTTTCAAGTGAATTCTTACAAGGTCCAAACTCAAGGTTGGTGAAGGATCATTTGAAGAGTACATTCCCGAGATTGGTTTGAGGTGTGCATTTCAAAAGAAAGAAATAGCTTCAACAAAAGAAAATGATTCTTTTAATCCAAATCCTTTCGGTACTGAAGAGGCATTATTTTATGCATTCATGGAAATGAAGGCCATTGTGGAAGAAATGTACGAGGATTGAAGGAATTCCAAGAGAATTGGTGGTAAAGGAAAAATGAATCCACATAACTTCAAGAAGCAGTTGAAGGGTAAAGAAAGGAAGAAGAATATATGTTCTCATTACCCAGAAGAAAGGGCACAATGAGAATCATTGTTGGAAGTTGCATCTAGAATTGAAGCCAATGTGGGCTCAACCTAGTAAGGATAAAAATAAGACCATGACCATAGTTCAAGATCTTGGATCAGATTCTGAGGATGAAACTAAGGTTACAATGATGGGCATCAAAGGTAAATATTATGTTGCAAGTTTCAGTTCGCGTACTTCTTCTGCAAAGTCTAATGTGATTCTTGATGGAAGGCAAAAAAAATACTTTTTTCATTTATGAGTTATCTCAAATCACACTAAGATTGATACTCTTGTTGATAATGGATCACAAGTGAATCTTATTTCATAGCAAGTTGTTTAGAATTTGGGATTGGAAACTAGGCCTCATTCGAGACCGTATCCCTTGGGTTGGATTTGTGATAATGCTTAGGTACAAGTAACTAAGTAGTGCAAGTTACGGTTTGTGATCACATCTAGTTGCATTGATGAGGTAGAGTTAGACGTTGTTCCACTTGACATTTGCGGGTTTTGGGAATTACGTACTTGTATGACAGGAAGGCCATTTTCTACAGGGGATGAAACAAGTATCATTGTTTTAAGGATGTGATTGAGTTCATTATGAGAGCTCATCATATGAAGATGAGTTTGACAGTTGTCACTACAGGGCACATGCTAGCTAATGCTAATAGCCAGGATCCAGATTTACAATCTACGGTTGAAAGAAGAGCAGGTCCTTTGGTTGATTGTTCCTTTTAAGAAGGAAATATATGTTGATGGTTCATTCTCTTTCGCATTTGTATATTCAGTTTTGTTGTTCAGTTTATTACTAATCATTGGAATATGGTTGGCTAATACAACAATGGATGGCAGAGTTTGTGAATTGGGAGGAATGGTTAACTTGATCAACAATATTGTTTAATCTTCATTATGGTTGTGATGAATCAGGTGCTCATTATGCAAGCATGATGGATGGATGATATTGGACAAGTGAGGTGACAGTGTTCCCACTTCATTTATGAATAATCCACTCATTGTAGATTATAAGAGTGAGAGGAACTCTATAAATTTCTATATTTTCACCTTGTATGAGTGAGAGGAATTTTGTAAAGAGAGTTTCTATATTACCACCTTATATGATGTAAAGAGTGAGAGCAACCTTGTTAAAAAGATTCCTAGATAACCACCTTACACTTTTTTTATAGAGTGAGAGGAATCTCATTAAGGATATTTCTAGATAGCCACCTTTACACACTATTTTTTAGTGGAGAGGAATCTCATTAAGAACATTTCTAGATAGCCACCTCTACACACTATTTTTTAGCGGAGAGGAATCTCATTAAGAAGATTTCTAAGATTTTAGACAAAAATATGGAGAAATGTATTATCTTGTAATCAACTAAAGGGCTACATATGGATTGAATGGTCTTAGACAACATTCTTGATTATGAAGAATTGGAAGCGAAGGAACAAAAGGATGCAGGAAGTTGGAACATGTAGTTCAGGAGCAGAAAGAGCATCAAAGTAATGCAAAACTTTCTAGAGCTGGTAAAGGAGAAGTGATCCTCTTCAGAGAAAAAGAGGCACACAAAGGTGCATGCTATAAGCATATTTAAATACTATGTCATGTTCGTAATGATGTATACCTTGAATAGAGGCAATCAGGTACAAATGATAATATTATAAGCATAATTGTTTTTCAAGGTGGAAGCGGCAATGGACATAGTATTCATTCAGGGAATTCTACAAATACATCAAGCAAAACAGAGAGTCCAAATGGGCAAGGCATAGATCAACATTTGACTTGGTTTCGTATTGGCCTAGATGGACTATCTTCAGAAGAAGGATATGGGAGTGGATGTTTAAATACAGGTTGCAGGTATCACAAGGATTTAGTGAATATGACTTTTTGTAGTTTGGAAATTTATGAGCCAAAACTGGAGCTATATATCATATTAGCTACAGTGTCAGAGTCCATAGTCAGAGCTATATTCTATAGAAGTAGACATAAGTGCACTTATCTAGTACCTAAGATCGAAGACCCAATATGAAGACTTATTTCCAAAAGATCAAAAAGATTGAAGTGTGAAGAAGCTTCATCACTAAGTTACTAGATATGAACATTTCAGTAAGATGGAAGAGTGAGTTAGAGTTATCATCACTAGGTTGTTGAATATCTATACTTTTTCAGGTTCAAAAGTTCTTCAGTGGGGAGGTGTGTTCTAGGAGGATCTAAGGAACGCTCGCAAAGGCTCATGAGGATATGGAACACTCACAAAGGTCCCAAGGAGTCCAAAAAAGTTCAACATTCAAATATCTCAAATGACAAAGAAAATGACATCGTTTCTAGAGATCGTCGTCATATTTCCAACGACGCAAACGGTGTGTCAAATGAAGTTCTTATGCAAAAGTGATGAGTGGTCAAAGTTCAAGTCAACCCAGGTCAATGGTCAAAGTACATGGAAAATAAAAAGGTGACATGTGTCACCACTACAAGGGTGACATGTGGAACCTACTTGGCAACTAACTGGTAAAGGTACAAGTGGATCAATCATCGATTGACAAGTGGCAGATAATTAGTGCAATCCTAATTTTACATGTGGCGTTGGAAGAGCCAATGAGAGGTCGCCACGTGGTGACCCCTCATTGGCCAATATTGGCTAGTGAATATCAAAATTTATAGAGTCAACAGGGTTCGACCCCATGACCTCCATAACCTTCCAAGCCTTCACATATCCCTCCACACCAACGTGCCACAACAAAGGACTTACCATACATATGACTTTATATTTATTTAAGTTGTAATATGGTGGATTTCATATGGGAATAGGGCTTAGGGTCTGGCCCTCGACCCATATTCCTTAGTTACATATGTAATGTTATGTGATTGGGGAATTTTCCCACTATATCCGCAGAGGTTGGTAGGTTATATGTTATATATAACATATAGTTATATGTTATATATAACATATAGTTATATGTTATATATAACATCTAGTTATATGTTATAACAAAAATGTAACCATATACCATAAATGTAATATGGTTATATTATAACCATGTAACTGCGCTATATTCATGCGTGAAGGTTACATATAGTTTTTAACTATATGATATATTGTTTTAACAAAACAAAACTCTATATATGGTGTGGTCGACAAGTATTGAACCTGCGACCCACTATATTATATACCAACAACCTAACCAATTCGCCTATAGTTCGGGATTGGTTACAAAACCAACCAATTCATCTTTAATGTATGCCACAAGTTACATGATTTGGTTAAGGGGACACCCTATTTAATGGCACACAACCCAACACATTGTACACACAAGATTTTATGTAGAGTTTTTCCTTGTAATGCATGTCGAGGGTACAAGGCACTTGAGGTAACACTGTAAAGCGTGCCGAGGGGTACCTTGACAAAATTTCAAGTATTTTATATCAATTTTGCACGATTTTTTCCCAAGAATTCAATGATGCACTTGTTTCTTCTTTTAAGCAGTGGATTTTTAGAGTGTCTTCAAATTGCGTTTTTGTAAGCCTATATTGTAATGTAATTTGGAATTTTGAGATGATGAAGAACAATCATACTATTTAAAGGGACTTTGAAGATGCAATGATGTATGCCAATTATATATATATTTTGCGTTCTTTTATTTTCTGTTGTGTCATCTCATTTACATTTCAAGTTATTCATCAGTTTATGGGTTTATGGACAAGTAAGACATACACACAATATTTTCCAAATATTCAAGCAACCTTCATTTACTGAATCCCGTAGAATATTTATGTGTAATTTGAGAGTTATTTGTACATCTAAGGATTTTTGGGCTGAATTGGTATCAAAGTTTTGTGATCTTCTGGTTCAAGTAGGTATCAAAACTCGTTTGGTATTTTCAAATCAACAAGACTGTGCCAACAATGAAAATAGATCATCCGCTAGTTGGACGAGAAAGCCGAAAGAGACCATGCGCTAGCTGGATGAGCAAGTGGAAAGAGCCAGAAGCTTTGAGCGCATTCAAGGAGAAAGCGGGAAAAAGTAGCAGAAGGGAAATCAATAAAAGATAACAACAGATTCAAGAAGTGGCTAAGAGAACAGTATAAACTAGGAGTTATGTAACGGGAAAGGGTTGGTTGGTTGGTTGGGTTTTTGTCGTGATTGTTCATTGTTATCATTGGTTGTTGTTGTTGTGCTTGTATTGTTTTACTATTGTTACCGGTACTGTGATTTTCATTGAGTCCATCTAAAAACACTATTGTAAAGGTTTTGAATAGCACTATGCTTGTGCAGATCACAAGAGTTTGTATTGGGTATCTTGGGAATGCATTCTGCTACCTGGGTGAATGTAAGGGATTTACATTCCATGTATGACCATTTTTGAGATGTTGTTAATATAAGAGATTATTCGAGCTCTAAAATTTTGTTATGATGTGTATGAATCTCTAATTTCTATGATGTGAATTCCACTCTATCCTGTGTATTTGACATTTGGTTGTTAATTCACTAGTGTCTTTGGTGTATGGACTTGTCTTTATGTTGTGTAACCTAGTTTAACTTATGTTTATGTTGTCCTAATATTCTTGGTGATATAATTATTTATATGTTCAAGTATGAATCTTCATTGTGTTGCGTCAGACCCAATGATGCATCCTCTTTGACTCCCTACACCACTTAAGTCTCGGCCACGCTTTGGGTGAGACCTCCCTCCCTTGTAGAAGGTTGAATATGTCAGCACTGCTAGACTACAATGATACCTTTGTTGGTAACCTCCAAGAACCTCGGTCTCCAATATTACGCCAACAAATGGTTTCATTGTTGGGACTTGTTATGACCCAAGGGGGGCTTATATATGGGTAAATGTATATGATATGACCCCAAGGGGGGGCATATATGGGCCTAAATGTACATGTAATGTGTAAATACATATCTAATAGGGTCGGCCTAGTGATAAATGGGCCTCATGTGCAAGTGTGAATAGCTATATATAAGAGATCATGTATTCATTATTGAAATGCAATTGTGAAGTATCAATGGTCTTTGGTTAATTGGAGGGGGTTCCCCTATTATTTAAGGATTTATTATGTAAATTATTTATATTGGAGTTGTTCTCCACGTTTACATTCTATACATGGTGTGTAATTCTGTTATTTTATGATATTTGTAAGCATTTGGACCATAACATTTGGTATCAGAGCTCAAGGTCTTGGGGTTTCGCTGCTGCATTTGAGACACATTGGAATTTTTGATATAACGTTTTTTCTACGATGTCTAAGAAGGAACCCTTTGGTGGATATTTAGTATACGGATCAAGGTACATGGGGTTCAAATTTCATCTCCTGAGGCCTTATAATTTTAGAGATATATCCTGTGTAAGATAGGTTTCTGGAATCATCTTGAATTTAGGCATCCTGGAAGTTTCACTATAAAATTTGTTCTGTGATGTTTCAAACCTTGAAACCCAGAGAGTATCCATAGAAATCATCAAGGTAGTTTTGATAAAAATTTCAGCATCTGGGGCATCCTAATTGTGTAGATACACCATGTGTAAGATAGGGTATCTGACTAGTCATATTAACTAGTCTCAAAAAAGTGTGTCGGGTAAAACAATGATATCTTCTTTAGTGAGCACCCAAATTAAGTGAGACCAGTTGCATTGGACAATGGACAGTATGTAGTAGTTTTGGTGTATGTTTCAGAATCAAATATTATATATTAGTCTCTTGGCACACTTTACAAGTATGCTCTCCTGGAAGGGACAAAAATCAACAAGGTGTGGGGAAGTTACCATAACTACTACTTGGAACATCCAATTTTGGTCCGACCTATGGAAATGCAGAGAAGAAATTTAAGAGTACTATAGGTCACAATTTAAGACTAATAAGGGCTAAAATTTCAGATATACATCATAAGTAAGGTCGGCAAGGAGGACAAACTCCAAATCAGGGTTTCAAAGGTATGTTCACTTAAAACTATCATAACTTTTGATTGGAATGTTTGATTGAGCTGATTCAAAATCCATTGGAAAGATAAAACATATAAGAGAATATTGTAACAAGTATTACAACTATTTGAGATTTTTATCCTTAATATATTGAGGTTATGATTTGAGGGTTGGGATTAGACCTCAATTAAAAATCAATGGAAATACCTAAATTTACAAGAGAAGAAGATGAAGATGAAATCAATCCTATGGAATGGTTGAGGTTGGTAAAATAATATAATATGAATCCTTCTAAGGAAATCAATTATTTTTTTGATGAAGCTTGGAAGTGGTGGATGAGTGTTGATCAAAATACTAGATGGCACTACACATGGGAATAATTTGAAAAACTCTTCTCAGATAAATGGATTAGGGATACAAAAATGGAGGAATTGTATAGAATTCAAGATGAATTAAAATAAGCAAAGGAAGATATTAAAAAGAAGGGTGAGGAGATATCTAAGATACGATCCCTTAAGGAATCACTCATTAAGGAGGTTAAGAACTTAAAGAAAGAAAATAATAGTAAATCAAAGTGGGAAAATGATGAGTCAAGGGAAGATTTGAAAAAGAAAGATGAAGATATATGTAGATTATAAAACCATAGTAAAAAGCTATTGGATGAGGTCAAGAGATTGAAAGAAGAAAAGCAGAATTGTCAAAATCAAGAAGAAAGAAGGATCTTGGATGAAGAATCTACCAAAAGACTGGAAGATGAAATTTGAATGGTTGAGGAATACTTTAATGCGGATGAGGTAAAATCATAAATACAAGCCAAAATTGAAGAAGGACATCAAAATTTGTTAGATGGGATCACATTGCAACTTCAAAAGGAGAAACAAGACAAGATTCAAGAAGGTCAATAGAAGATACTTGAATAATTTGAACTCCATCTAGAGGATATACATGCCAAATATGATGGTATTATCTCGAAAGCTAGAGTAATCAAATACCAATCAAAGATGATCAAGGATTCCATTGTTGCTGAGAAGAAGATAGATGAAATGCATGTGTAGAGTGGAGGAATACTATTAATTTGAAACCATATTGACACCCTCATTACCAAGAAAAATTTCAAGGAAGACAAGATGTACGATATCAACATTATGAAGGAAGAAGATGGAATACTTGTCAATATTCATGGAACAAGGCATCATCAAACTACTCTTCAACAAGCTATTATCAGAGACCAACAACGACTACAAATTGGAGAAGATTCAACAAAAATACATGGAATCAAAGGAAAGAAAATTATTCAACAACTAGACACCAAGGATTAAGATCAAAAAGAATTGATTTTGGATGGATAGATCATCAACAATGGAATGAAGAAATTAGGAACATAAGAAAATCATATTACTTGGTTTCATCACATGTGAAGCCTTTAAATGAAAAGCTTTGAGGACAAAGGTTTTTGAAGGAGGGTACTATGTTATGACCAAAGGGGGGCATATATATGGCTAAATGTATATTATATGACCCCAAGGGGGGGCATATATGGGCCTAAATGTTAATGTAATGTATAAATACATATGTAATAGGGTCGGCCTAGTGATAAATGGGCCTCATGTGCAAGTGTTAATAGCTATATATAAGAGATCATGTATTCATTATTGAAATGTGAATTGTGAAGTATGAAAGGTATTTGGTTATTTGGAGAGGGTTCCCCTATTCTTTAAGGAGTTATTGTGTAATTTATCTATATTGGAGTTGTGCTCTATGTTGACATTTTGTACATGGTGTGTACTTTTTTTTATTTTATGATATTTGTAAGCATTTGGATCATAACATGACCCATCTTTAAAGTGAGTTTTTAGAGGATGTTGCATCACATCTTTAGTTTTAATATTGAGAATTGGTGGGAAAGAAGGTGTGACAAATTTATATAACAAGAAGCTGAGCTACAACGAAAAACATTGATGCTTGTGAAGAGCACTATATTTTATTTAGAACCTGCGAGTGGGTAGTACAAGATCTTTTGGATCTGATTCCCTGAAGAATTTTTTCAATGGTTAGACTAGTTAAAAGAAGCGTCAGAATACAAAGATCGAGTCAAGAGAAGCTATAATTGGATTGTTGAGCGTTTAATATCTCTTCATCAGATAGATCATTTGATCTCTAGAGCTGTGGAGTTCTAGGTGAATACCACCTTGGAGGGATATATTATTGAATTTTCCACAAAGAACCATGAGTGTTTTACAAAAGTAGAAGCCATATTCCAAGAAGGATCCTAAGGAAGATTATTGTGGTAAATCCCCCTTTGGATTGAAAATTTTCTAGCGGAAGAGGGGATGTTACTTGTTCCAATTGAAATGACAGCGTAAACCCATGCACATGAGGGGTGAGTGATTCAGGTGAGGGTTCATGGGTTAGGTTACAAAATTTCTTGAAGTATGGGGGGTCATCGAGCGAAGAGTGCTAGAGATGAACGAGCTTAGAGGAGGGATATTGTGATAAAAAAGAGGTGGCAAATATAGATGATAAAATTGATGAAGAGGTCTGATCAGTCGCAAAAGGAGATGAAATTCGAAAGTAGTTATAGAAGATATTTATAGAAGTTACGGGAGTTGCAGATACGTAGGAGGTTGGCCAGTCGATGCTTGCAGGAGATATTTGGAGAAACCTATGAAATTTATGAAGGAAGCGAATGAGAGAAAGGAAAGTCAAAAGAAATAATAAGGATAGCCGCCACCCCTGGATAAAAAACACTCAGGCGGAACCCCTGAAGAAGTTGTGGGAGAATGAGATCCTATGATGCGAGAATATGTTGAATCACATCGTGAAACGAATACATACTACATACTCATGCAACCCCCCATGTTAAATAATTTCATTACAGAGGCAAAGGAACCAACCCCGAATCACCCAGTCCCTGAGCGCTATCTACAATCTGGTAAATTTTATACTAAATTCTTTAGTAGTTTCTGACATTTCTAATCCTTATACTCTGGAAAGTTGAAGTAGTAGTAGTAGTAGAAGAAGTGGGGCAAGTTATTTAGTCATATCACAACCAAGATCCTCAGGGTTCGTTTTGATAGGATATCCAAGTTCTCTGATGGCAAGTCAACATACATGATCCCTCACCTGATACCCAAAGTTTTGGGGTAAAGGGGATGAGGATGTTGAACACCATTGGTTTCTTTTTGAAGTCATATGGAGGTCTCGTGGAACTCTAGATGCAAACAAAATGGTCGAGTTTTATACCACCTTGAGAGGGAAATATTCAAAATGGTACATGAAATACATTGAGCCAGGGAATCCTCAAGGACATGCTTTCAGTCTTTCTCAGGTAAAACGAAAGGTTATAGAAGAATTTTTCTTACCATAGTCAAAGAAACAAGATATTTTTGAGTTGTGGGAGATCAAACAGAAAGACAATGAGTTTGCATGGGAATATAGCCAAATATTTAAGAATTTGATAGGGAAATTGGAAAAACCCATTCATGAAGACTACCAGTGAGAATGTTCCATTCAGGGATTGTTACCATTGACCCGAATTCCATTAACCCACCAGAGGATCACTACATTGGGGGAAGCCTTAGAATAAACCATGAAAATCGAGGTTATGGCAAGCTATCCTGGAAGCTTGCATGTGATACGACCACCTGACAATCATAATATTACGCAATTCCAAGGCCATATTTCCACGTTAATTGACAATATTAAGGAATTAATCCTCCCTAGAGAAATTCGATCATAGGTATGGTGTACTGATTGTTATACCAAAGGTCACATAATGATAGAATGCCTAATACTGAGGGGTGTATGACCCCCTCCAAACCTGATTACGCTTCCACCAATAGGACCATCGGGAGGGGTCATGCAAGTTGCCACTACAATGACATTTCATGGGTCTGTAAAATATCATGCCTTCCCAAATCATCAAGGAGGACATAATAATGAATATTGTGAGATTTTTATAAGTCATGGACATTCTCCAAGGCATTTCCCAATTTATAGAAATATACCCCTGTTTCGAATACAATATATTGTGAGTTATGTGGGTCACCTACTCGCACTACCAAGAAGTGTCATGCTGTAGATGCTCTTGCAAACATATTTTATTAGTTTGTATTTAGGGTTGACAAAGCACCTCAAGGGTTTGGAGGAGGTCGCAGAGGCAGGGGATGATTTAGAGGTGGAAATACTGACGAAAAATGATCAGTTCATTGTTACAATTGTCATGAACATGGGCATATTGTAAGATATTGTTCATGTCTGAGAATACCTTGGTGCGTACATTGTAGAAATAACACCCATGCCACTGAGGATTTACCTGAATTGATGGTGAAATGGGAAGATCGCACCAGGAAATGAGGCGATAATTTGATAAATTATGATCCCCGACCTATCACTGAAGAAAAGGATCCTAACATTAACATTATTACTCAAGGAGGAATAAGGACTGGTGTCGATGTTGACAAACATAATCAAGTTAAGATTCAGAAGGTGGAACCTGCAGATGCTAAGTATGATCCTATAAGGAAAAATGAGTTTTTCAAGAACACACTGGAACTGTTCAGACAAATGTCTAATCGTGCAATGCCAACTGTCATAGAACCAAGTTTTGAGCTTCAATCTTGCAATGGAAACACTCGCAAAACCAAGTTTTGAGCTTCAACCAATAGTCGTCGAAAATCTTGTTGCAAAGAAGGACCCTCTAGCGAAATCATAAAAGACTATATATATATGGTTCCAACTATTTATGACATTTTGGATGACAAACAACTCACTAAGAAGTTGCAGAACATACTTAAGGGGACTTTAGGGACTGAAGGGATCCCAAAGGAGCTGATTGTTTCTATTATTCCAGAGATAAATACAAGTGGGATACAGAGGAGGAAGATCGAATCTAGAAGAGAGTTTAGACTAAACGTCATTATCGACGACTACACAATTAGCAATGTTATGTTAGATTTGGCCTCAGAAGTCAAGATACTACCAAAGAAGACTTGGGAAGCAATAGGAAAGCCCAAGCTCATCTATTCACCCATTTAGTTACAGATGGCCAATCAATACTCTATCTACCCTATGGGGAGGCTACAAAACATTGATGTGGATTTAGCTAGCATTAAAACAATGGTAGAATTTGAGATTATAGAAATAATGGGGGGGAAAGACCCATAACCATCTCTATTGGGAATTGACTATGCCTATGAGAATTATGCTATCATAGATCTTAAGAAGGAAATTATGTCCTTTGAAGCAGATGGCATGAAAGTAACCCAACCTCTAGACCCGTACCAAGGCCCTTCATATACTGATCCAATAGACGAGAATATGGAACATGATGTCTTGGATCAAATTTACACTCTGACTATAGGGAAGCAAGTAGACTACATTAACCCTACCAAAGATGGACCAATAAGTTGGCAGAGCATTCATTCTCTGAGTGAAGATTCAGAGGCAAATTTCAATAATTGGAAATAAGGAAGGTATGAAAATTTTTCAAGATGTTGTGCAATTGTAAGAGAAACAAGGTGGATTGGATCAAAGATTAGAGAACACCATATTTATGATGGAACTTCATATTTATGCAATTTTGTAGTTGATATGGAGGATAAGGTTGAAGTCGAGCAAAAAATACTTGTACTTGGAATTGCATTAAATTCGTCTCTAGCTAGGTGGTGGGCCACTCATAAGGGAACTATGACTTCTTGGGATGAGATCAAACTTTCCATTGAGTACCATTTTATACTTTCGTTGCAGGTCAACCAGTCGAGTAAGGACCAAAAGTTGAAGTGTCCACTTTTAACTCTAAAAAATCGTAAGATGGGTTTTCCGATCCAAAGGAGCACGTTGCACATTGTATTAAGGTATGTGAAGTTGTGCAACTGCTTCAAAATCTTGGGTGCATAAGTTTATTCATTCTTTGGAACAAATTCCAAATACTTGTTATGTGCATGAAGAGACTAGAAGAAAAATTGCTTCCTGAGAAGTACTTCAAAGCCAGTTCTGCCATGATTTCTCATTTTCATGTAAGTCTCTTGAAATCACCATAGTGCTGCAACAAATTAAGAAAATTTTATTTACTGATGAATTTGAACCTACACATCCACCTATAGTCTTTCCTGAACATGAAAACCTACTTCATCATAGCCTTTATCCATCCCCTGCATGAATACCCATGGCATGTAGTAAGGTTGATACAAAACCAGAAGATCCTGAAGACCTAGAGGACCTTATGCATTTAACATTTAGAGAATTTGAAGGCACTAGAGTTGTTAGAGACACTATGTCAGATGAGGTCAACAGTTCATATTCCAAACCCCTAAAGTTGCGGAAAATAAACATAGGGAGTGAGAAACATCCCAAAATTTCATCCATGGGATACTGTTGGGACGATCAGACTGTGACTGAGAGACAAGATTTGTTGCGAGAATATGAGGATCTATTCCCTAAAATATTTTTAGAATTAAAAGGGATTAAAGGATATTTAAGGGAGATGAAAATTGAGCTAAAACCTGACTCAAAACTGATCAAACATAGGCCCTATTGCATGAATCTCAGATTCAAAGTGAAGGTAACGAAGGAGATTGATAGAATGTTAGCAACTGGGATAATTTTTCCAGTGGATGAGGCTGAGTGGATCAGTCTTATTGTAATACAGAGCAAGAAGGATATTGACAATATTAGGGTCTGTGTGGATTACATGAGTTTAAATTCAGCTTGTTTACATGACCCTTTTCCTACTCCTTTAGTGATGAAGTCCTTGATAAAGTAGCAGGTAATGAAGCTTATTATTTTATAGATGGGTTTTGTGGGTATCACCAAGTTAGAATTTCAAAAGAGGATAAGAAAAATAATACCTTCACTATTGAGTGGGGATCATTTGCCTATAACATTATGCCTTTTGGTCTCAAGAATTCCCCAGTGGTGTTCACTTGGATAGTGATTATAGCATTCCATGAATTCATTCACAAGTTTCTTGAAGTCTATATGGATGATTGGACTATGTACAACATGTTAAAGGAGAACATAAGTCTATTATGGATGACGTTTGATCACTGCAGACAACTACAAATTTCCTTAAACATGAAAAAGTGTATTTTTTGTGTACCATTTGGGAATCTTCTTAGACATATAGTCTATAGGGAAGGAGTGCTAATGGATCTTGAAAAATTTGTCGTGATACTAAATATGCCTCCTTCTACAACTGGCAAATAGTTGCAGTCAATGTTAGGTTACACGGGCTACTATCACAAATTTATCAGAAGTTACACAAGCATAATTGCTATGTTGGAAAAGTTTCTAAAGCAATATGAGGCTTTTCATTGGACGCTAGAATATGATCTAGCCTTTGATACCCTCAAAGAGAAGTCAAGTAATGCTCCTACTCTCATCTATCCAAATTGGCAAGTAGAATTCCATGTGCACATCGATGCCTCTAGCATTGCTTTGGGGGATATCCTTGCGCAACCTAATGAAGAAAACATGGATCATCCTGTCTACTTTGCCAATAGGAAGCTTTCTCATGCTGAGCGCAACTACAATACAACTAAAAGGGAAGGTTTGAAAATGGTTTATGCTTTGCAAAAGTCTAGACATTATCTGCTAGGAAGTGACGTTAAATTATTTATTGACCACTCTGATTTGAAATATCTTGTTAATAATCCTATGTTAGAAGGCATAATTTGCAAATGGTTGTTGTTATTTTAGGAGTTTTCTTTTGAGGTTATTTTTAAACCCGAAAAATAAAATGTGGGTCCAAACCATTTGTCTATAATAGAGTCAGGAGAGGGTAGTGGGGATGTAGATGATCAACTCCCAGATGCAGATATTGTTAAAGTTGAAGTTATTCCTACTTACTTGTCTGACATTGCCTTATTTTTAGCACAGGTGCCTACCCTGAAGGCTATTCCACAACTCAAAAGAGACACCTTGTGGTTTGTGCAACAAAATATCAGTTGATTGCAATTCAGTTGTACAAGTTGGGCTTGGACAATATTCTCAGATGATGTGTACTTGACCATGAAAGAACTGCAATTTTGTGGGAGTGTCACAGTGGAGTTGTTGGAGGATACGTAGGTGGAAAGGAAACTTCCTGGAAGATATTACAATTAGGATTATGGTGGCCAACGGTGTTCAAGGATGCCAAATATTACTCCAGGGCATGTGATGTCTATCAATGAATTGGTAAGCGATCACACATAGATGATTTACCTCTACATCCTTTCTGAGCACTACAAGACTTTGAAAAATGGGTTGTTGATTTCATCGGTTTGATAAACCCCCATGCAAAGCATTCAAAGACAAGATATTTTATTACCACAAAAGATTGCTTGACTCATTGGGTGGAAGCATAGGTTGTTCGTGATTGCTCTACAGACACAACAACACAAGTTATTTTTTAGAACATAATTACTAGGTTTGGTTGTCCTCAGATTTTAACCAGTGATCAAGGTGTCCACTTTGTTAGTGAGACTATCTGCACCTTCAAAAGATATTTTTTGATTCAACACCATAAGAGAAGTCCATACCATTCACAAGCTAATTGAACAATAGAAACCTTCAACAATATCTTAGAGAGGGGATTAACTAAAGTATGTTTCACAAACTGTGATGATTGGGATGAGAGAGTTCCAGCTATGTTATGGGCTTATCGAACCACTACAAAGAAATTACACATGTTTACCCCGTTTCAATTGTTACATGGAAGAAAAATGGTAGTTCCTACCGAGTTTATAACTTTGAGTGTATTTATTACGCAAGATACTAAATGACAAATGATGAATCCATCACAACACGAATTGTGGAACTAATGGAACTTGAAGAAGCTAGATTCTTAACGGATTTGCGTCAGACAATGGAAAAGGATTGAAAAAAGGCTTGGCATGACATGCATATTAAAACTAAGTCATTCACACAGGGTGATCAAGTCTTGTTATACGATAGCAAGTATCAAAAACATTTGGGGAAATTACAAATGCATTGGCTTGGACCTTTTATAGTTGCAGAAGTCTATGAATCCGATGTTGTTAAGCTTGTGCAACTAGATGGTATTATTCATCCTGGATGGGTGAATGGCACATGCCTAAAGCCCTATATATCTGCTCGATAAGTGCAACTTTGTAGCGCTCCTGTACACATGAGTGCATATAATACGTAGTATTTTTCATTGGTTTTTGTTTTCAATTTCTGTCAATAAATTGGTGTTGTGTCCAACTATCACTTGTCCCAACGTCTAGTTGTACCTATCAATTTATCTATCCCAAATATCACCTTTGTGGTCGAGGAGGTCTAAATCAAATCCTTTTGTATTTCATATCCTCTGAGCTCAAAACCCATGCTTGTCACTATCATTAGGTTAGTTAAATATTGTTGATACCATTTTTCTTGCCATCCTGTCCTCACCAGTTAGACTCATTTATGTCGTCACAACTGTCGATACTTTTCTGGGTGAGTGTTGATGTGGCCATTACTTTCCCATTCACCTCGATATCCCAATATTGTGTCTTTTCTTATGCTCTTAATTACTTGAATCACTCATGGATTTTTTCGCGTTCGATGGACATGCTTGGCATTAATGTTGAGTTACATCCACGTTGTATCTCTTAATGCATGCTCGTCACATCACCTCCCGAATATGCCTAAAACTTGAATTTTCCCGAATGCTAAGTGTTATTGTGCTTTAGTTAAGTTGTTTGCATCTTCAGTCCCGTATCCCCTTGAAAACTCTGTGAGCCTATGTTTGCGCCTTTATCCACCAGTGTTACTTTTATATCAATGCCAATCTGCTATGATGGTTTACACTTTAGGTCGGGGAGCTCTTCCTAAAACCTCTATTCCAGAGGAATTTATTGATCCACTGGTTGTTGTTCAAGGTGATCTCCATAGAAAATTCAAGCAAGCTCGGTTGGTTGACCTTGATTTCACAGAGGTCGCCCTGTTTCCACAAATGGATATTCACACATTTATGGATTGCATCACATTGTTGGATGGACAATTTCAGTGGCATTGGAAACCTGAGTACATACCACTACGGGATTCTACCTTGATGAGTCTTCACGACCTACTAATCATTGGCACTATTGCAGAAGTCGCTCGGTGCACGAAATTCCTCATCATCTGAGTGAAAAAAAACACCTTATGGTTAGACCAGGCCTACCCAATCCATCTATAGGACATTCATAATCTCACCAGTTTGTCCATGGAAGGTTAAGATGTCACATACGACTTCTAGGGCTCTAGGAAGCATGGTTAGAAAAAGGGTGAAGTTAGCCTATATGACAAATACGAAACTCGACGAGGAGGTTACATGGTGCATACTGCACCGATCAACAAAGAATAGGTCTACATGGCTTATTATTTGATTGCTGGGAAAGTAATGAAGAATTACATGAAAGGCGAGTGCACCCTTGATGCCATAACAATAGAAAAATTTACCAAAAATGGTGCACCATTGAATTGATGTAAATATATTCTCACAGAACTGTTCCAAGATTGCACGAATGTGCACGAGAAGCCTAGGTACTTCATATATGGATACTTATTGGTAGCATTAACTATGTATAAGTGGAAGTTGTCGAAGGGTCAAAACATCTCCCACACTCCCAACAGATGTATCGACAAACTCTTTGACCCATGGCATATTCACACAACATACACCAATGAGACATATCACACTGCATCCTTTTCGAAGTGGTATAATGACCTCAACGCCGTGAAGCAAGGGCCATGAATCCCACAGACGCTGCTAAATCGTCACACTCACAACATATGGTTCAAGATGAGTTGTGACCATATGTTTGTGCGACCTCTCAGGGCTGCTCCAACTCTCTTCCATATGACCCCTTTACCATTTTAACTGGATGAGGTAGTGTTTGACAAATAATTCATTACATTTCTAGGTGTCCCTATCGAAAAGAAGTGGTCATGTGTCTCCTACACGATGCCTACCATCGCGCAACAGTCAGCTCCTGTGCCAACATCTAATGAAGGTACCAACTCAACAAAGAGGGAACGAATGCCTTGAATATTAGAGGAAGGGAAAGACAAAGGAGAAGAGGAAGCAATACTAGGGGGAACAATGGAGATCCCATTCTCTTCTATTCTGGATGACGCCACCATTTCGGGTAAGCAATTACGTGAAGTATTTGCTTCTACCTTTCCTTTAAAAAATCAACGCATTCTCCCTCTAAGTCTAATGTGGATCCCCTTATCATCGAGACCAAGCCTCTATATTCTCTTTCACCTCCTATCTGCACCACTACCACTCTTATCTGCACCACTACGCCCAATCCCTCCTTGGTCCCTGTGATAATAATCATCGATAACCCTCTAGTGGAGCAAAATTCTACCCTCATTCTTGAGGAATTACAGATCCAGTAGCATACCTTACATGCCGATGTCCCATTCATGACTCCATCATCCCCTACTAACACCCATTTTGACATGGTCTTAATAGATTCCACCAACCCTTTTACTACAACTGTCAGAACCGCCCTTCCGACACTGTCCACTATTCCCTAGGCTCTGCAGATCCATGTCCCGCTGGACACACAACTGATGCAGGAGCATCTCTCCATGTAGCCAGCCAGCCAGCCACGTCAGCGCGCATACATTCCTGAATGAAAAGGAGGCGCAGCCTCATTCAAATATTTGAAATGAATGTAATTAAATGAGCTAGGCTGTTGAGCCAGGAAAGCCGTGCTTTATGCAGGCATTAGATATGATCGGCCTTTATGGTAGATCGGCTGAGATCTAGATCCATACATTGGACTAGACAGCCATTGATTGTAATTTAATAGAGTAGGTAAATCCTGGAGGGAAGCGCTAAGAGCCCCTCAGGTAAAAGAGATATTCAGATCTCATTTTGAGTTAGTGTGCATGTAGAGTAGAAGAGAAGAGCCGAGAGAGCTCAAGAACACCTTGTAAAATATACAGGCATTTGCCTTTATTAATACAGAGCAGTTTTTCCTACATTTTCTGTCATTATATGCATGTTTATGTGTGTGTTCATTATATGCTACATTTGTGTATTGTTATCATGCCATTGCAAGGAGTGTGTTTGATTTCAGGTTGAGGATCTTTGAGGTTTCATGTATGGAGGGCATGACAGAGTGTTGCAGACTCTGAATACTGGTGCATGAGTGCAGTTCTGAACTCTGAGGAGTCAGACAAAGACGTGCTGAGGCACAACACTGAAATCAAAAACTCAGGAGGAAGACCCGTGAGGTTACTGAACACCTCAGGAAGCAAGGCTGTGTGGGAGAGAGCACAGTTGCAGACAGAATCGTGGAGGATTCTGAGAAGCTCTGCCAGAAGGGCATCGAGTGAGTGCATAGGTTGCACGGAAGAAACCCAGGACTGCTGAGAGTTCTGAGGAAGGAGACTCTGCCAGGAGGGCGTTGAGTAAGTGTGCAGGCAGGCACAGGAGGAGAGAACTCTTGGAGTTCTGAAGCAGAAAGCAGAGTCCACTGAGGGACCTGTACTGGGTTGCTGATTAACCAGAAAGACTCAGCAAGGAGGTTGCTTGAGAAGGAAGCCAGGAAGGCATCGATATTCTCTATCTGAGGGAGAAGAAGGATAAAATCCCCAAGGGGTCTGAGCGTTCGTGGAAGCTCAGGACAGATAGCTCTTTGTGCATGAAGACTCTGCAAGGAGTGTAGGAGTCAAAGAATTCTGTGAGGATTCAAAGGGAAGAAGCTCAGGAAGGGTAGTGTTTTCATACGCACATCAGGCGAGACTTCAAGTCGAGGAGTTCGNTTCTCTATCTGAGGGAGAAGAAGGATAAAATCCCCAAGGGGTCTGAGCGTTCGTGGAAGCTCAGGAAAGATAGCTCTTTGTGCGCGAAGACTCTGCAAGGAGTGTAGGAGTCAAAGAATTCTGTGAGGATTCAAAGGGAAGAAGCTCAGGAAGGGTAGTGTTTTCATACGCACATCAGGCGAGACTTCAAGTCGAGGAGTTCGTAGGACAGAACAAGCAAAGGTTGAAACCTTTGGGGAAATTGAAATTCTTCTAAGAGCAGAGAAGAAAGTGCGAAAGCTCGGGGGAGCACAGGAACCGTCGGATCAGGCAGATAAAATAGATCTGGACCGTTGGATTTTCACATCCAGGAGGAGCTCAGGAGGAACCCATAGAAAGAGGAGGGCCGACAGCCATCGGATCTTGTGAGAGAAATCCCATCATCCGTTGGATCGGGAGAAGTAGCGCACGGTTTAGCCTCAGGAGGAGGAGTGCACATAAGAGCAGATCTGAGCCATCAGATCAGAAGGGGAAATCCCGTCAGCCGTTGGATTGAGCTGAAGCTGCACGAGGGATAGCAGTCGGGATTTTGGCCATCGGGAAATTGGAGTTCTCGAGGTCATGAGAACCGGGGTCTCGAAAGTCTCAAAATCCCGAGAGCAAATCTGAACCGTCCATTTGGAGAGGGACACGTGTCACGAGATCATCCGTTTTGGAGATCCGGGGCACCAGGCATTGGGACCACTCAGGTCTCGAAACAACGATATGATCTAGACCGTCCATCTGAGGGACAGGTGTCGAAGATCGGGAGCGAATCGACATAAGTAGTCATCAGGAAACTGGGATTCCTAAGGTCGAGGGAACCAGGGCATCAGAAGTTCCGAAATCCCGATGAGATCAGGATCGTCCATTGGAAGGACGCGTGGCAACCATCAGCGCACAGGGGAAAGGCCGCGATAGGAGTCAGCGTGAAGGACAGGTGTCAAACACCTGGGAAGAGTTGGGAATCGGGATATTGGAGATCCTGGGCACATTAGTTCGTGCGTTGCAGAATCGCGATACGCGATTTCTCGACATAATCGGAGCCGTCCGTTCGGAGGATAGGTGGCAAAGGATCAAGTTTCGTCAACACATCGGGAATCTTAGGATTGAGAGTTCAAGGTTGGTTGAACCCCGAAACGGCGAGAGGAGACCACAGCCGTAGATCCCAGATAGGACAGGTGTCAAACATCCAGGAAGGATCGTGAATCGGGAAATCGCAAATCCCGTGGACATGAATATCATGTCATCGTAAATGCTGAAACTCCGATGGAGTAATAGGACTGTGGTCACGTGGAGACAGGTCGCATGGACCAAAGAGCCTAGCCAGGAGGGGCTAAGGGAAAAGGACTCCTCGAGAAATTCAGGATTGAAACCCCGATAGAGAGACATAAGGCTGAGGTCTTATAGGGGTGGTCGTATGGACCATGGTATAGCCAGGAGAGGCTAAGGACATAGGAGGAGCTGTGATAGGAAGTAAAGCCACGGTCGTGAAGAAATGGTCATATGGACCAGGAGCTGAGCCAGAAGGGCCAGCGCATGCAGGGAAGGTGCTAATCACGAATCGGGGATTCGAGAGGCGAGAAGTTCTCGACAGTGAGAACCGCGAAATCTTGAACTCCGATAGTGACTCGGGGGTAACCATGGTTAAGTGCAGAGACCATGGGGAGTATTTGAAAGGACCTGTGGACTGGTATTTTCACAGCAGGGATTCCAGCAGGGGATCTAAAAGAGTCGCTTCGACTCATGAATGAGGGAATAGAACGATCCTATGAGTAGGAGGTCAGTTGGAGAACCCTGCGGGGTGTGGACTGTACCTCGTTTGCATCAGGTGGTATCAGATCTTGAAATTCTTGCTTGTATATTTCAGGCAGGGAGAGGTAGAGGAGAAGAAATCACTCTGATACACATTAAGTGGTATCAGAGGGAGAATCTGTTTGTATTTTTGCAGACAGAGGAGCAGAAGAAGACAGAGTTACTGAAGACTCTGTAGGCGATTGTTTGCAGGTAGGCAGCAGTCGAGAAGACAGTCAGGGAGGCTGTAAGGATGAGACTGGTGGAACTCTTAGTGCGGGGTGATAGCAGTAGATTTGCCAGGAAGGCAAATAGAGACAGCGCTATGGCTACTGAAGGTCGTAGGAAGAAAATCAAGGCAGAAAAGCTTGCAGAAATGGATAGAGAGCTCGGGGATATACGAGCAGAGATAGAGAAGTTGGAACTGCGGATGCAGCAGGATGAAGAATCGGTTCAGGTATGCGAACCGAAGACTGGAAAAGGTCTCGATGATTGGGAAGATGATGAAGAATTTGAATTGGGGTCATTTGAGGATCTCAAGGACTGCCATGAAGGTAGAGAAGAAGAAATTCCAGATTTCCAAGAGGGCAACGAGATGAGGTTGGCTGAAGATCTCACGGACTGTCAGGAGGACGGCGAGGGAATTTTACATTGCCAGCTGGGCAATGATCAGAGATCTCTGCGGCATCTCGAATACTGCCAGGAGGGAGCGGAAGCATATTGAACTGCCAGGTGGCCAGAGATGAAAATTTGGGGCCATCTGAAGGTCTCATAAAGAGTTCAATTCAGCAAGGAGTGCTGATGAAGATGGGATTGGTTGATCTCATGGTCTGCCAGGGAAGCAGTGGAAGCGTCTTATATTGCCAGGAGGGCAGAGACGAGCAGATGAGACCATCTAAGGGTCTCATGAACTCAGGAGTGAGTTGGGTTCAGCCAGAGAAGCTAACAGAGCAGATGAGCTCGCAAGGTGATCAACGTGTACAGCTGACAGCAAAAGAAGATCAGAGGAGCCGAATGATGATCGGGGGAATTCCAATATTCCTACCATCTACCCAGGAGGAGGCAGAAAATTGTGTTGCAAATGGCGCAGCAATAGAATAGTCACATTTGGAGATGACTGTCAAAAGGAAATTGGTGCAGATGGTGCAGACTGCCCAAGCAGAAGAAAGAAAAGAGAAGGAGCGTTCTGAGGAACGACTCGATGATTTCAGTCAGGGGGTTGAAAGAGAAAGAGCTGTAGCATTGGAGCTAACAGCCGAAGAAGCAGAAATGAAAGAAGAAAATGAGCATTCCGAGGAGTGGCTCGATATTTTCAGCCGAGAAACTGAAAACACTGCAACACGAGAGCTTGCAGCAGCAAATGAAGAAGACACGGACAACATATGTTTTGCTGATCTGTGGGAACATATTGAATCCCTGGAAGAGATGGTAAAAGTGCAGGGAAGGCACATCCAACAGGTGAAGTTGGAAATTGATCAAGAAGGCATGGGGGATCATAACAATCTTCCCAATGGCCAAAAATTTTTGCAGCTAAAGAGACTGCATGAGCAGGACCAGCCATTGGAGCAGCTGGATGAGGTGATCATGGAGATCATGGAGCTGATGGTGAAGTCAACAGAAATTGCCAGCAGAGAGAAGCTGAGCAGAAGGAAAGCAACAACGCAGCGGAAGCAGCAGCAGCAGCAGAACGGAGCGGATGAACAGCTCCAAAGATTTGTTTGGGATCCTAGAGGATTTCCAACAGCTCAGAGGGGAAGCTCATGAGCAGGAGCTCATGATTTTTACAGCCGTGGAGTATGATGCAGGAGCATCTATCCATGCAGCCAACCAGCCAGCCAGCCACGTCAGCGCGCATACATTCCAGAATGAAAAGGAGGCGCAGCCTCATTCAAATATTTGAAATGAATGTAATTAAATGAGCTAGGCTGTTGAGCCAGGAAAGCCGTGCTTTATGTAGGCATTATATAAGATCGTCCTTTATGGTAGATCGGCTGAGATCTAGATCCATACGCTGGACTAGACAACCATTGATTGTAATTTAATAGAGTAGGTAAATCCTAGAGGGAAGCGCTAAGAGCCCCTCAGGTAAAAGAGATATTCAGATCTCATTTTGAGTTAGTGTGCATGTAGAGCAGAGGAGAAGAGCCGAGAGAGCTCAGGAACACCTTGTAAAATATACAGGCATTTGCCATTATTAATACAGAGCATTTTTTCCTGCATTTTCTGTCATTATATGCATGTCTGTGTGTGTGTTCATTATATGCTGCATTTATGTATTGTTATCATGCCATTGCAGGGAGTGTGTTTGATTTCAGGTTGAGGATCTTTGAGGTTTCATGTCTAGAGGGCATGACAGAGTGTTGCAGACTCTGAATACCGGTGCATGAGTGCACTTCTGAACTCTGACGAGTCAGACAAAGACGTGCTGAGGCATAGTACTGAAATCAACAACTCAAGAGGAAGACTCGTGAGGTTACTGAACACCTCAGGAAGCAGGGTTGTGTGGGAGAGAGCATAGTTGCAGATAGAATCATGGAGGATTATGAGAATCTCTGCCAGAAGGGCATCGAGTGAGTGCATAGGTTGCATGGAAGAAACCCAGGACTGCTGAGCATTCTGAGGAAGGAGACTCTGCCAGGAGGGCGTTGAGTAAGTGTGCAGGCAGGCACAGGAGGAGAGAACTCTTGGAGTTCTGAAGCAGAAAGCAGAGTCCACTGAGGGACCTGTACTGGGTTGCTGAATAACCAGAAAGACTCAGCAAGGAGGTTGCTTGAGTAGGAAGCCAGGAAGGCATCGATATTCTCCATCTGAGGGAGAAGAAGGATAAAATCCCCAAGGGGTCTGAGCATTCGTGGAAGCTCAGGACAGATAGCGCTTTGCGCGCGAAGACTCTGCAAGGAGTGTAGGAGTCAAAGAATTCTGTGAGGATTCAAAGGGCAGAAGCTCAAGAAGGGTAGCGTTTTCATACGCACATCAGGCGAGACTTCAAGTCGAGGAGTTCACAGGACAGAACAAGCAAAGGTTGAAACCTTTGGGGAAATTGAAATTCTTCTAAGAGTAGAGAAGAAAGTGTGGAAGCTTGGGGGAGCACAGGAACCGTCGGATCAGGCAGATAAAATAGATCTGGACCGTTGGATTTCCACGTCCAGGAGGAGCTCAGGAGGAACCCATAGAAAGAGGAGGGCCGACAGCCATCGGATCTCGAGAGAGAAATCCCGTCATCTATTGGATTGGGAGAAGTAGCGCACAGTTTAGCCTCAGGAGGAGGAGCGCACAGAAGAGCATATCTGAGCCATCAGATCAGAAGGGGAAATCCCGTCAGCCGTTGGATTGAGCTGAAGCTGCACGAGGGATAGCAGTCGGGATTTTGGCCATCAGGAAATTGGAGTTCTCGAGGTCATGAGAACCGAGGTCTCAAAAGTCTTGAAATCTCGAGAGCAAATCTGAGCCGTCCATTTTGAGAGGGACACGTGTCACGACATCATCCGTTTCGGAGATCCGAGGCACCAGGCATTGGGACCACTCAGGTCTCGAAACATCGATATGATCTAGACCGTCCATCTGAGGGACAGGTGTCAGAGATCGGGAGCGAATCGACATAAGCAGTCATTGGGAAATCGGGATTCCTAAGGTCGAGGGAACCAGGGCATCGGAAGTTCCGAAATCCCGACGAGATTTGGATCGTCTATTGGAAGGATGCGTGGCAACTATCAGCGCACAGGGGAAAGGCCACGACAGGAGTCAGCGTGAAGGATATGTGTCAGACACCTGGGAAGAGTCGGGATTCAGGATATCGGAGATCTCGGGCACATAAGTTCGTGTGTTGCAGAATCGCGATACGCGATTTCCCGACATAATCGGAGCCGTCCGTTCGGAGGACAGGTGGCAAAGGATCAAGCGTCGTCAACACATCGGGAATATTAGGACTGAGAGTTCAAGGTTGGTTGAACCCTGAAACGGCGAGAGGAGACCACAGTCGTGGATCCCAGATAGGACAGGTGTCAAACATCCAAGAAGGATCGCGAATCCCGTGGACATGAATATCATGTCATCGCAAATGCTGAAACTCCGATGGAGTGATAGGACTATGGTCACATGGAGACAAGTCGCATGGACCAAAGAGCCTAGGCAGGAGGGGCTAAGGGAAAAGGACTCCTCAGGAAATTAAGGATTGAAACCCCGATGGAGAGACATAAGGCTGAGGTCTTATTGGGGTGGTCGTATGGACCATGGTATAGCCGGGAGAGGCTAAGGACATAGGAGGAGCCATGATAGGAAGTAAAGCCACGGTCGTGAAGAAATGGTCATATGGACCAGGAGCTGAGCCAGAAGGGCCAGCGCATGCAGGGAAGGTGCTAATTACGAATCGGGGATTCGAGAGGCGAGAAGTTCTCGACAGTGAGAACCGCGAAATCCCGAACTCCGATAGTGACTCGGGGATAACCACGGTTAAGTGCAGAGGCCGTGGGGAGTATTTGAAAGGACCTGTGGACTGGGATTTTCACAGTAGGGATTCCGGTAGGGGATCTAAAAGAGCCGCTTCGGCTCATGAATGAGGGAATAGAACGATCCTGTGAGCAGGAGTTCAGTTGGAGAACCCTACGGGGTGTGGACTGTACCTCGTTTGCATCAACAACCAAGAACTGTTCTCCATTTTGAGTCAGAGACAGAGCCATAGGTACACATGAATATGGACCTAGATGCTCCAGATACATAGATGGACGCCCAAGAAGACACACACTCAACTCACAATGCCAGTTTCATCAAGAAATAAATTGCGCCGATGTTACATGACCCCCAATAGGGTCGAGCTATCCTTGAGCTATGTCTGGAGAAAACGAGTGTGGTTGTAGTACTTCCGCAAGAGGTCCAAGACCGGATTACGTAGAGCTTTAGAGCTCCCTCAGCTAGTACATATGACGTTGGTACCCCCATATTACCAGAATGATCTATTGTGAGTGACCAACCTCTTACTTCAAGGTTTCCCTTTGATCCCTCTCTTATTAGTGCAAAACTTTCCAAATGGGCTACACAACAAATTTTGCATCTTTTGTGTGCCTCTACTGACCAGTTGGAGTAACAGACCAATGCAATTGAGAAAACAAACGATGAGCTCACACAACAAACACAACGACTGTGAGAGTTCCTCACAATAACCTCTTCAACCGCATAATGCGAGCATGGATTACATGTGTAGGTTGAATCCTTCGTTGCAACTGTGTCAAATAAATTAGTTCAAGTATAACACTCTTTTAGATAGATGGTGAATGAGATACCTGAAGATATCACTCTAGTTGCACCTTTGCAACGAGTTGAGATCATTTCTGATATGTGGTCCCAATTGGCTACAAAGATAGATATTCTGCATCATGAGTTGGTTGCGAGTAAGTTGAAAGAAAAGGAACAACCTAAAGAAATGATGTAAAATATTACATAGGAAGTTGTAGAGGGAAATATGATCAGATCCTCACTTCATTCTCATGCCGAGGAATGTCGTCAGCTCTTTGATATGGTTAATGACTAGGTCAGCTTAATAGCATGACACAATCAACCAGTCGAAGAATTGCGTGCACAACTCAATAGGATGCACATAGAATCATGAGCCCTTACTGACCCTGTTGAGAAAGAATCCAAGTATTTTGAGATCCAAGTTGAAGATGAATGATTGGATACGCTAGATGAGTCTACAAGGGCCACTAAGAAAGAGCTTCGCAACTTTTGGCTTACAGTGCAAGCTGAATACGTCCAGATGCAACATATTGACTACATTGTTGACACATAATGGAATATTCTATTGGATACAAAACAAGAGGATCCCTATGTGACTGTTGCTCATTAATTTGTTTTCGGAGCCTTGATTTTGGCAAGGAAATGGCATGACCGTGTTGAGTGCTATGACAATTTTTGCGAGAAGGCTCTCGCTAATGTATCGGAGTTGGGCCCTCCATTTATTGAAGGTTAGTAGAAAGAAACAAAAGGTTGACTTGGGATGATTCAAAGGTTGTGGTCGGGGCCTGTTGGGCCCTTCATTTTTGAACAAAACTTGATTTTTGGAAAGCCTAAAGTTTTGTGGAAAGTGCATCCAAACAACGAAGATCAGAAGTGACGAAAAGAAGCTAGGACAAGCGGAAAGCTAACTACAAGTGTGGGAATGAGAAGCATATTTCCCCCACCTAGAGAATGAGAGAAAGAGAGCCATCCATTATCTATTATAGGGACTCATGGGGAAACTCCACAAGAAAGAGTAACATATTTTAGGACAAACTCCATATACCCCCTTCAATTAATCAAATAGGGTCCTACTGAATGAAACAAATGGAGCAAGTAATCAAAACCTCCTTCCTATACAAGTAGAAAAAACCTATCTGGACTAGCCAGAAGGAAGAAAAAATTCCATTGATGTAAACTTATTCTATGCAAACAATTAGGAAGAAATCTAGTGCTCTAATAGATACATCTAAGAAATCAAGATCTAATCCATTCAACAGTGAAAATAGATCACGCGCGAACTAGACAAGCAAGCAGAAAGAGACCATGCACCAGCTGGATGATCAAGTGGAAAGAGTTAGAAGCTTCGAGCTCATGCAAGGAGAAAATGAGAAAAAGAAGTGGAAGCAGAATCAAGAAAAGATAACAATGGAGTCAAGAAGCAGCCAAGAGAACAATATAAACTAAGAGTTATGTAACTGGAAAGGGTTGGTTGGTTGGTTGGGTTTTTGTTACGATTGTTCATTGTTGTTATTGGTTGTTGTTGATGCTCTTGTAATGTTTTACCGTTGTTACTAGTACTTTTATTGTTATTAAGTCCATCTGAAAAGACTATTGTAAGGGTTTTGAATAACATTGTGCTTGCACAACTCACAAGAGTCTATACTAGGTATTCAGGGAATAAACTCTTCTACCTGGGTGAATGTAAGAGAGTTACACTCCATGTATGGCTATGTTTGAGATGTTGTTAATATAAGAGATTATTTGGGTTCTAAAATTTTGTTATGATGTGTATGAATCTCTAATTTCTATGATGTGATGTCCACTATGTCCCGTGTATTTGGAATTTGGTTGTTAATTCACAAGTGTCTTTGGTGTATGGAATTATCTTTATGTTTCACAACCCATTTTATCTTATGTTTATGTTGTCCTAAGATTCTTGATGATATAATTCTTTATATGTTCAAGTACGAATCTGCTCTGTGTTGCACTAGACCCAATGATGCATCCTCTTTGCCTCCCTTCACCACTTAAGTCTTGGTTGTGATTCAAGTGATACATCCTTCCCTTGTGAATGGTTGAATATGCCAACACTGCTAAACTACAACAATACCTTTGTTGGTAACCTCCAAGAACCCCGATCTCCAATATTGCACCAACAATGCTTGCCAAATGTTTGGAAATACTCTGAAATGAACAATATTATTTTAAGGATTTGGTAACCCTTTAATTTAACATAATATTTATGAATTGAGATGGGGAGACCATTACTTTAATTATTTTAGTCAAGATATTATATATGGGTTGTTCTCTCACTTATATAGTTGTAGATACAATTGTTTGTAAAAATCCTTGAATGAGAAATGTAGATGTTATTTGGGAAAATTTGAATGGGAAGTTAAAACTATTGAAGTGTCCAAATAAATATGAAAATAAGGGTTATTTATGTAAGAGAATGCATCTCCTCAAGTTAATCCAAATCTGGTTATATATTTTCATGAGCAAGCATAGTTTTGTGTTTGCATTCCAAGTGCTTATAAAAACTCTTGATTGAAGAATGTTGTTATTTAATATTATTTTAATACAAGAATGATTTATTTTAGTTCTCTTAATAATCAATTTGTAGGTGCATGCTAAGAAATCATGGAAATGAATTTGCATGATTTTATTGAATATGATCTTAAAAATTGGCTTTAATAAAGTGTGATCCTAAGTGATTCTATTCAATTTCTCCCAACTTCATGGGAATCCATACCATCCCCCATTTTGAGTCTGAATATAAGTTTTAGAGAGCCCAATTCCACGAGTTGGGCATTTTCCCAAAAAAATAGAACACCCTATGGGGAAGTTGTTTAGTTGCAACATTTATAGATGTGAAATTATTTTGAGTTTCCATTTATCTAATATGTTGAAGAATGTATATTAAAAACATGAATATTTTATAAAATAATTAAATGATCACCATAGTTCTCAATTCATCTCCACTTATGGTTAAAGACATCCAAATTATAATAAGCAATAAAGAATCACTAGTATAATGGGTCAATTTTATGACAATTTGCCGACACATGTTCATTGCCACAATGTCTCAGGTATGATTAAGGCTACAACTGATTTCATCACATCATCACCATCACAATTACGACGATCACACTTTTTTCGCAATACAGATGAACACATCCATAATACCATCGAACGACATTGGTCCCAAATCTAGGTTGTTCTTGTCGGTGGTCTGTTGTAAGAGATACTAACCTACGACGAATGTACCCTGTCAGTTCATCTCAAATCCATCATGGTGTTGTCATGAGTACGTTGGAAGATCGACGTATATCTGTTGTAAGAGAAACAAATCAACGATAAATCATCGAAGAATGTCCCCCATCAGTTCATTACAACAAAATCACATTTTCCTCTCTAGTCTATCGTAAGAGTGACAAATCAATGACATATGTTCGACAAAAGATCATCAAGATCCCATTGAACAATTGACAAGATACCGACGAATAGGCTGTATTTTCGACAACTACTGGGTGAGGAAGAAATTGTTACTTTAGTCAAACCATCGATGAAAGTGTTTGTCGATAGTCCGACAAACTATATATATATATATATATATATATATATATATTCTCTTTCGACCTAGAGAGCTTAAATTTCTTCTTGTCAAAATCTACAAAACAACATAAAATAAATTTCACGAATCCATTGCAGAACACTTTTCATTTGAAAGTTGAAATTATGTAAAAATACAAAGGCAATGTAATGTTTGAACCCACAATGAATCTTTATGAATTGAACATATTCAAACCAATGCTAACCAAACACTTAAGATAGTTCCTTGTGTTATCTTATGACAATGAATTTGGCATATGAAAAATGCATAAAATTCAAGCATACCATGAATTCTTCAAGACAAATTCATCATAAGGAATGGATGCCATCTTTGTAAGATTTGGCACTAATCTTAGGAAATGACATTCGTTTTTCCTTAGAATACGACAAGAAAAAAGATTAGATATATTGTTAGATGGATATATGTATAGTAAAAGGAGAAATTAAGTTCAAATATAACGAAATATATTTCAATATATATAATATTACCTTATATATTTCAAAATATATAACATTAGTTGATTTCTTACTTTCTATATATTATTTGTAATATCAACTTCTATTTGAATAATCCTAAACAATTTGCAAATTACAACATATATAATATAAATTGTTCTGTTGTTTAGAACATATTATTTTCCACATAAAATATCTTAGAATCTCATATGTCAGATTATAAAAGAAACTAACTGCAATGCATAGTCCTAAAAAATTTGTAAGTTATAACATATACAACATCAATTACTCTGCTACTTAGTACATGTTATTTGTCACATTAAATCATATAAGAATACCATATGTCAAATCATATAATAACTTAACTATAAAGAAAATAATCTTATATATGTTCAAATATATATCTTGAGAACCGTAGAGATTTAAACAATTTGCAACTTACAACATATACAACTTTATTTATTGTGATATTCTATATATATTATTTGTCTATCAAATCATATAAGAAAGTAACAACAAAACAATTAATATTATGTTGAATTATACATTCTTCTAGTTAGCAATTATATTATATATGTTCAAATATATATCTTCAGAGTTGCGGAATCTTAGACATCTTATAACTTATCACATATATAAAGTTAGTTGTTCGCGGAATCTTAGACATCTTATAACTTATCACATATATAAAGTTAGTTGTTCTGCTACTCCAGACATATTATTTGTCATATCAAATCATACAAGAATCTAACATATCAAATTATGTAAAAATGTAACAACAAAACAATTAATATTATATATGTTGAAATATATACAGTCCTAGCTAACAATTAATATTATATATTTATTCAAATACTCAGAGCTGCATAATCTTAGACTACTTGTAACTTATAACATATACAAATTTAGTTGCTCTGCCACTTCATACATATTATTTGTCATATTCTAAGAAAAAAAGACTCATAAGAATGCTAATTTTCCCTTATCAATTTGACAAGGGAACAAAATTAACTTGGTAAAAAAAGTGATTAAACTAAGAATCACATGGTCTCTCGAAAAGCTTTGTTGTATTTCTCAGAATTGGAAAAATCAACACCATGAAAAAAAGAAGAGTTTGGTTGATCCTTGAAAACAAAACTAAAGTATTTTTCATGTGCACACTAGGGTTTAAGTAGATTATACTAGTCAAGGTTAAGATAGATTATTCTAAAATCTACTAGTAGAAAAATATTTTTATTCTCTATTGCCTCTTTCTTGTTACATATATATTTCACACCTCTTTTTATGCATGTGTGTTGTAATATAGGCCAACTAGAAGTATTTAAAAAAAAAATTACTTTGACATTGAACTAGTGTTGGAGGGAATTTAGATGAGGGTTATTTATATCTCTCAACAAACGATTGTCACTTTATTGATAGAGCAAAGGAAAATATTAGTCTTGTTTCCTTATTTAAGACTAATGCAAACATCGAAATATTCAACGAAAGGATAGAGAAGTACCTATGAATAGATTTTAGGTCCATTGGTTTGTTTGTCGAACAAGAGGAAGAGCTTTCAACATCAGAACTCCTTGGACATCTGTACACATGAAAACAAAAACACCTTTACTCTTTCTTTGGAGAATTCTATTCTATAAATTGAATTCAACTTGCATACAAATATTTTAAAGATTCCAAACTATTATAGATAAAACATGCAAACTCTGCTCATGTATATAACATGTAAGGGTGAATATATCAAAATGGCACCAAGTGCAAATTACAATACATATCATAAATGAAATATATACATATTTGAGTTTTAAAACATTAATGCTTCTACCTTCAATAAATTTTCCTAATTGGACCTCGTCTAACATTTATCAAGTTTTATTAAATATTATTGGGTGTGTCTTCCAAAAGGATATTGGCTGGGAAGACTATCGTGACAATTTCTTTTGTAAGAGGAAGTTATATTTCATAAAAACTGTGGTAATGGGACAACACACTAGTGAAAAGAGATCACGACCTGACATAGATATAAGTATCATCGTTGTTAGCATCAGAAGTCGCCTTCAGATTGAAGAAAAGGCAAGCCCGATACCCATTAGATTAATATGGTGGATGTTGGTTTGTATGGATGAAGGTCAATGGATAAAACTCAGAATCTAAATGATGTTCAACATAGGAATGGACATGAAATGCATAGGGACGTGAGGGCCACATTAACTTCAGTCAGGAAATTGAGTTAAAGTGAGAGAAGAGGGAAGACTTAGTGAGAAAGTTGAATGAGACTGATATGGGCATCCAACCTTCCAACAGCTCGAAGATTAAAAACTTAAACTCAAGAGAAGTCTTGAGCTCAAGCTTCAGACACTAAAATATGTTGCAAGCAACGCAATTACAACAACAGGATGATCAAACCTCCATCATCCTGCAACTGAAACAACTCGACTGGATCTTCCATGCCCGAGACATTCAATTTAAGACCATGAGTAAAACTGACCATGACAATGCTATAATCAAACCTCCATTACAACAACATAACAATCCTCGACTGGATCATCCATGCCCGAGTGTTTTAAACAGTTTTAACAGAAAAAAATGAAAGGAAACAGAGAACTAACTTCTATTAACGTCAAAGTCTCAAATCGATTACATAACCAGAGAACAACTCTGGCAGAATAAACATTACATATGGGAGCTCTAATCAACCAAAGACCATTACAAAATAACAAAACTCCATACATATACTCAAAAATTTTGTAAACAATAGTAGAGGTGTGCTCAAGATTCCATGGGACCACGTCTTCTCAGTCAGACTGTGCATACAGTCTCTTCTGCACATGCCTTCCCCTGTCAGACACAAGCTCAGATTATCTGGGTTGACAAATTTCCTACATGGTCAGAATTTTATGACTTTCCATTCATGGGGGGAGACGATGTTTCAACCACCTCCCCCACCTTCATAACTGCTTCATCGATATTGGGACAAGCGAGAGTCAACTCTTCACCTGGAGAATTTGGATAAAATGCACATGGTGGGTTTTTAAACCCCTTTTCTCGCTTTTTCTCCACCTAGGGGCCAAATCCTTAGGGAAAACACCTCCTTTACAAAGATATGTGCTAACAGTCGCCAAGAAAAAATTCCATTTGGGAATGATTGGAAATAAAAACTAATCACCAACAACATTCCATGTTACAATAAGCACTAAGATATGTCACTAGTGGCATTTTTATGAGTATTCTTCGAATTTTGCTATCATCCATCTCTGTAATGCTTGTTTTTTTTGCAAATTTTCATCTCTGTAATACCCTTTTCTAGATCATCATTGTCTTTAATAATTTGGTATCTACAATATTTTTTAAAGTATAAAATTCAGTGTGTAGCCAATCTTGGGTAACTTTTAGTAGAGTCTACACACTATATCTTCCATTATTCAGTGTCATGATTACATGTTGATATTTGGGTTTTGAGAAATTAAACATGGGAATGGGGAGAGGAAATGTCAGTTTGTTAACTAGTTAGTCAAAGTTAGGAATGACATAACTGACTCAACTAACATAACCAACTTTTCAAATTTGACCAGTAGGTTGACCAAAATTTTCATGTTGGTTGATGCGTTGATTGTGTTGAGTTAGTTGGTCATGTTAGTTGAGTCAGTTATGAAATGAATCGTCTAATTGAGTCGATACATGAATGTAGTGGAGAGAGTGAGGCTTGTATGCCCAAACTCATGGATACAAAGTATATACACTCAAGATGAGTATATTGATATACAAAGAACGTTGGTTCCAATGCTAGTACTAACTCAAACTCCGGTCAAGGAGATGGATGAAACTTTTGTAGGTAAGGATGGTGAGTAAGATAGTTATTAAGAGACATTAAAAATTAGTAGGAAAATAATATTGTCAACTACCATATAAGTTATGGGAGAAGAAACAAATTGTCTTTATACAAACTACATTAAGGTTCTTAGAAACTCAGAAAATTTCAGAAACTCTGCCTAGGCACAATTTCAAGTGGATTATGGTAAATTTACAATGGAGAGGAATTGAAATCTTCTGGGTATATAGAAACTAAGAAATATTAAAGACATGTGGACATTGACATTGTTGGTAAGTCAAATCTATTTAGAAAAAGAAGATTGTCAACTACCTTATAAATTATGGCAGAAGAAACAATCTGTCTTTATACGAACTACATTAAAGTTCTTAGAAACTCAGAAAATTTTAGAAACTCTGTTTGGGGACAATTTCAAGTGGATTATGGTAAATTTACAATGGAGATGAATTGAAATCTTCTAAGTATATACAAAATAAGAAATATTAAATATATGAGTACATTGACACCGTTGGTAAATCAAATCTGTTTAAACTTAAAGTGCTATACCAATTGATAATTTTTAAGAAGAATTCTATAGCATGATGTATTCTTTGATATTATTTCAATTTGGTCCCCTTTTACTCATGGAACAAGTCACTACCATATTGTTACTTGATGAAAATAAGCATTAAATTGGTGATGGAGTGTCACACACCCACTACGACAACCTAAATTTTTCATCTTTTTCTTCGAGGGACTGAATCCCCGAGACTTCTATGGGGCCTAGCACAGACCCTCCCTTCCCTTATCCTCCTCCAAATGACCACAACCTGGCCTTAGTGCAACAGCCTTTCGCAACTCATGAGTTTGGAGTCAAGACTCTTGACTCCCCATTCTCCAAACGTCGATACCTGAGATACGATACGGGTATGGCTCTTTCCTCACTAGCGCATGCTACATGTAACCGTAGGCTAGGCCAAACACTAGCACCACTCGCAACTTCGCTAGTTTAGGTGTTGAGCCCTCGCACTCCTCCTTTGCGAAATCTCGAGACACGAGAGGTCAACGTTACATGGACTCTGCCAAAGTGACGTGCACACGCCACTTGTCTCCTCCGCTATACTTTGCTCACGAGCTGTGTCGCTATCGCTCGTCGCACGAGACCTCGTCTCTCAACATTTCACGGCCTTAGCGATCAGGGTGCAAATTATTCATCCTGTGAAACCTCGAGCCACGATAAGTCAACAATGGGTTGACTCTTTCCCAGGCAACATGTGTCCATCACCAGTCACCCGCTCCCACCTTTCTCTAGGTGCTTGTTGTTACGCCACCTGTCAACCACGCCGTCCCCACTTACGGATGGGCCACTTGTTTGCACGAGCCCTCAGTACTCGACACCTCGTGACTTCTACAGTTGGAAATAAAGTCTCTCAAGTTCCGAACCCTCGACAGGCGATAACCACGAAAGTTCCGATCCTACGGTTCTCCCATGGCCTAGATCCAACGATCACGATCACGTCGCGATCTCGCAAATCGTGAGTTCATGCAGTCCTACCCTTGACCACTCCAAGTTGTGAGTCAGCGAAATGCTACTCTCCTGCCTATACAAAGGCTAAGATCGACGGTCAATAGGGCTCCGTTAGATCCTTGGATCTACGATCCTGGATCCCATCGCTACTTGCGAAGGCTGAAAGGGTCGAGGTGTTAACGTCTGCTCTCCTTCTCTAGATCCATCGGTCTTGATAGATCTGGGGTATTCCTGAAAGGATTCTGGCCGTTTGTCAACCAAATGATAGGGTATTCTCTCTTTCTATATCTGGTCTTGCTATCCCTTCTGAGCTTGAATCACAAAATTCAACTTCTCAGGGCTTCAAACTCTCACAACTC
>JASDQU010438186.1:110988-129875 GCA_032191745.1 Picea mariana
GACTGACAAGAATAGGTGCATCAACCAATGCTTGTTTTATTTTCTCAAAATAACTCCTAGCTTCTTGTGTCCATTTTAATTCATTTCCCTTTCTCAACATGGATGTGATAAATTTGACCAAATCAACAAAATTGGATATAAATATTCTTAAGATGTTTATCTTACCAAGGAAGGACTGGATTTATTTCTTGGACCTTGGGAGAGACAGAGTTTTGATAACCTCTACTCTACTTGGGTCAATTTTCACTCCTTCACCTAAGACAATATTTCCTAGAAACTTACCTTCCTTCATAGCAAAAAGGGACTTCTTGGGATTAAGTGACAACCCTTATTTTCTACATTTTAGGAACACCTTCTCCAAATGCCGATAGTGCTCTTTATCATATTTTGAAAATACTGTGATATCATCCAAGTAGATCACCACAAACTTATCCTTTTCTCCAATAAAAGAAATATCCATTGCACGTTGGAAAGTTTTCCCTGCATTCATGAGACCAAAGGGCATCTTGGCATACATAAATGTACCCCAAGGAGTGGTGAATGTTGTCTTATTCTTGTCTTTAGGTAATACATAAATCTGATTGTAGCCTGAAAATCCATCAATCACGGACATGTTTGTTGAGCCTGTCACCCTTTGCAAAATATCCTCCATCTTAGGCAAGGGGTAATTATCTTTCCTGGAACACGTGTTTAAATTTATGAAATCAACACAAAGTCTGATTTCACCATTCTTTTTCCTAATTGGGAATAGATTAGCTATCCACTCAGAATACCTCAAAGGTATAATGATCTGAGCATCAAGCAATTTTTTGACCTCCTTCTCCATAATGGGCAGCAACATAGGATTGATCTGCCTTAGTTTCTGTCTAAATGGTTTGGTATCATCCTTCAAGGGTATTCTATGCTCAATAATGATTGTATCATAAGTTTGAAAATCCTCATACTTCCATGCAAATACATCAACAAATTCCTTTAATAGTTTGATATACTCAACCCTTTGTTTTTCTGACATACTACTAGACAGTTTGACATACTTGGGATCTTCATCAGTACCTAGATTGCACTCTATCAGATCAACATTTTCTTTTGAACCTCTCACTTTCACATCCACATCATTGTTATTAAATAATATCTCCAAGGGGATTAATCCTTTGGGAATATGATTTCCAGGCAACTGAACAATCTTGTGGTCTGCAATCTTGTCCAGGAATTTATCAGCATGAGGACTTTCTCATCATCTAGGTCTTATCAACGTGAAGAGCAGAAAATTCCTTTATTGTTTCCAGGAATATCTTTATTTCAAGATCATATTCAAAAACCTTCCATTGTTTGACATTTTTAGGTATAGGATGCCTATACTTCACCTCAACATCATACTTGAGTTTAGGAGGCAGTGGTATTTTAAAGTTACTAGCATAAACAACTAGGGAATCAATTAATGTATTATCTTCTCTGGGAACAAAGGATATGTTGAAAGTTAGGAATAAATTTTCAATAGGATCACATATCTCATTCATGTAATTCCTTAGTCTTGGATGCTTTGCTTGATATATATTTCTGACTTGATGCACAATCAGCTCTGCATCTTCAAAAACTGATAATTCTTCAATTTTCATATCTTTAGTAGCCCTTAGCCCCAAAACTATGGCCTCATATTCTACAATGTTGTTTGTGGTTTCAAATTCCAATTTGAAAGACAAAGTTATGACTTCTTGAGAGGGAGAAATGATCACAACTCCAACATCAACGCTATCTTTAGAAGATGCCCCATCAAAATACATTTTTTCAAGTTTGAGCACCTTGTCTGACTGTTTAACATGTTGGTGATTTCTTTCTAATTTCCAGTGGTGAGTGAGGAAGATCAGTAAGCTGCATAATGCTAGATCCCAAATCAGTGTCAACAACATAAATATGATGGTTTGTGGGATTACCTTCATCACTAATAATGTAAGCCAATTTTGCTTCTCTATACAACCTTCTGTGTTCACCCCCAAAGACTGGTATTGTGGCATAAGAGAGATCCATCTACAATGTCCCTCCCAACCTTTTAATCCATGATCTGGACAATAACATCCAAAACTTAGGGGGGACATATGCAACTACATTATCCATAACTAGACTCTTCATGGGTAGTTGAAAGAGAGTGACAACCAAATCTTTAATCACCCCAAGGCATTTCACCTTTCTTGAGTCAAAGGAATATAGATCATGAAATGCTTTGGTGATTTGCAGAACCAGTTCATCCATGGCAGACTTAGGCATTAAGTTATAAGATGCACCTAATTCCATAAGGAAATTGTGAAAGATTTTATCATGTACATTAAATGAGGTGTAAAAAGGAGGAGAGGAGTCATCTCTATCTTCTACTAGGGGCCCCAATATAACTGCAGGTTTTTCATCTTGCAAATTAACTGAGTCTATTGAATGGGAAGAAAATTCAACCCACAACATTTTAGAAATGGACTTATTGAAATCTTCATTCTTTATCAACTCTAGGAATGAGACTGGAATTTTTATTTTTTGGATTTCATTCTCAAAATTAAAAGAAGATGGGGTTTCAAAATTTCTTTGGTCTCTTGAACATGAGCTTTAATCAAAGGCTGATTATTTTGTTCCTGATTTTCTTTATTTGGTGTACCCACTATTTTAGTAGAAGTTTCTGATTTTTTGGGCTTATTAGATGTACTAGGCTTTCCCTCTTTTTGTTTTGACCTCAAATTGTACTTGTTATGAGTTTCATTTTCTTTCTCTCCCTTACTTAACTCATTTGGCTGACTGTTCATTAGAGACTCTTCATAAGTAGATTGAGTTAGATGAGGGGAAGTATATGTGCCCCCCAAACAATGAATTTAATGATCTGTTTACTCATTCTCTCATTCTTCATCATAAACCAAATTATTTTGGAGAGGTTTTTGAACCTTTTGATCCTCTCAGTTTCTCTGATCTCTTTGAATAATTTGAGGTGTATTGCTTTGTCTTCTGAAATTGTTTCTATTTCCAAAATATTGTGTGTTTCTATTTTCTTATCTCCCTTCAAGTTTTAGTTTTTCCATTTCTGTAGAAAGTGACTTGACTAACTTAGTCAATTCATCAACCTAAGGGTTAGTTCCTAAAGCATCACAATTTGAAGCTTCTTGTTTTTGTTTCCTTCTATCCCTATCAGACTTGCCTCTTAATTTATTTGTTGCCAATATGTTTGATTCCACCTCTAGAGCAGAATCTTGCATATGGGCTAATGAATTAGACCTTCTCTCTCTCAATAGAAGAAAAAATCCAGGGTCAAAGGCACTAGCATAGCTTATTTTGGCAGAAGTTTTAGTAGGCTTGATCTCAGTAGGGATTTTATTATACATTTTGTTGAACCTTGTTGAAAAGTTTGATACTGATTCACCTTCTTTTCTTTTGAGAGCCCCAAATTCCGTGATATAATATAAAAGTCTTTCTTTTCACCCCAATGCCTTAAAAAGGCATCATTKAGGGCTTCCATTCCAACAATTGAGTCAGGGAATAAAATCCTAAACCATTTTCTGGCTTCTCCATCAAGACTATGTACAAAAACCCTCATCCAMASATCCTCATTCTCAATATTCAAATTATCAACATAGATATAAAATGTTGCAAGGTGTTCTTATGCAGTGATATCTTCTTATCCTGAGAACTTGGGCATAAAMTTTAGGTAATATCCTATTGGGAGAGAATTCATAGGTCGAGGGAGCACTAGAGGGGCATACCTAGAAACCATAATGGAATCCATTCTATTATGAGGAGGATTATCCCTTGCCATCTGATTAGGAAAAGGAGGATTTTGAATTCTAGGAGAAGTAGGAGGCKATTTGGTAGGTAGAGGTGAAGTTTGTATAACAAGTATTTTAGGAAAAGGAAGAGTGTAAGATGGAAKATTTTCAGACTTAACAGAAAGTGACTAGGTCTTGAATGAGGATGGGGGAAATTCAAGAGGGATTGAGGTCCCTTCTTCTTTGGTTACAAAAYATTTAAAAGAATGGGGAGAAGGAGAACCTAAGAAAGGAAAATCTTCCAAACTCTCAAGCCTAAACCAATTTACAASTGCAGGGGATGCAAGAAAATCAAAATTTTCTTCTTTCAACTCAGGAGAAAAAGACGAATATTCTACAAGAAAATTTCCTAGTTTTGACTTTACAGGAGTTTCCATAATAGGAAATGAGAAACATGAGTAAAAAAAACTAGTGTATGGAAATCAGAGTTAGGTAAATTTCTAGAAGTACCTAGGGATTTGGAAGAGGAAGCTCCTTGCAAAACTTTTCCCTTCTTTAAGATATTTTCTGCATTAGGTTCAGGTGTAGTCAAAGGTGACTGTGGATTTGACCTTGTGAGTCTACCTTTGGGACCCACAACTAAACTTTGGAGTCTCCAGGTGAAATTTGCACTCTTTTGTTTATTGATTACCGTGCACCATCAAAATCAATATTTCCTCTGCATACAACCCAAGGAAAAATCTTCAATCCGTTCCTCGACAACAACACCAAAAATGTCAGCACTAGAAGTCACACTTAGAATGTTGTAAGTGCAAGCCTAGTACCCATCAGAATGTGAAGGATAAATGTTTATAAAGGTGGACAATGGATGGAAAAATCACTAAAGTATGTCTATCACAGATAACTCCATACAATATACACCAGCAAACAAGGCCTTGAATAACTTCAGATCAGGAATTAAGAGATAAAGTGAATAGATGGAAGACTTGAAAAGAAATGTGTAATATGCATAACATCTATATCAAGTAAAACTGACACACATATGAAGAAAAATATATGAAATAAGAACCTCTTAAAATCAAAGAGAAAATCCTCTAATACACTTGCAAACAATATCACAATAGATCCTTTATTGCAATAAAGATACAATCAAACATATGAATCATTCAATAGACTGTTATCAAATCCAAACAACAAAATATGATAAATAAGTAAGACTAATTTCCATTATTCAAAGTGTCTTAGATCTGGTCCATACAATAAGGAGAAACGCTGTTACAAAACAATATAAAAAATAAGAGTTCTTAGTCATACCATTCAAACCTTCCGTCATTATTACAATGCTCTTTAAATAGCCTAAACTATCATTTCCAGCTTTATAATTCACATTCCAACTTCCTCATAGGATCTGTGTTCCCAAGGGAAGCATGTCAACATGTGTACACCATAAAAGAAACAAATTGCTAATAAAAAGGAAGATGTTGGCAACATATGCAACATTCTTTATTAGATGATGATGTGTCCATAAGAGTGGATTTTCTTAAGACATGTGGCATCCCAAAACGCAACTAACCCTCAGAGTGATGGTACACATTCATCTTGACATCTGGCAGTTGTATTTCCCTCCAAAATATTCAAAAACTAACTTAGCAGCGTAGCACTGCAAACTGTCCTGAAACAGCCAGTTCACAGCGCCAGGTGCTGCAAAATTTCCTGTAGTGGTCTGTTTCACTTTACCAAGGTTTTTAAAATCTCAAAATTATACCAAGTGACCAGATTTGCTGCAAAAACTTCATTACTTGGATATATGACTGGAGGAAAACACCAAATTGCTAATTATGCTTTAAAACTCATAGCCATCACAAAAAATGTTGTAAAATGCATGAAACAGGAACTCTGACCAAAAATGGTGCTGGTTATGGAGGCTCAATGCCTTGATCTTTATGTTTTAGTTATGGATCTTCTCCTGGTTGCAATATTGGTGAGCATGTCTAGGTTTCTTTTGGCTAATTCTTCTTTGAAAGGTTTTCATCTTTGCCTTCAATTTTCTGATTTGAGCTTGATGGTATCTGTTCTATATATAGAGATTCCTAAGATGCTTGTGAAGGGGCATGGATATTTTAGCCAAGAACCTGGCATCATCAATGGTCTCATGTTACATTCCCATCAACTCCTTAAGTTTCTTCCTAAAACCCAAGTGATTTTTTTTCAACTTATCAACTTCAACTCTTGCTTCCTTGAGTTTCCTCTTGAGCCTCTTGAAGGTGGGATTGCTTTCATGTTGAAGAGTAGTGATATCAAAAATTTCAATAGGCTGCTCAAAAGATTTATATTTACCATTTTTTTGAGCTGAAGTCTTTGTTTCATCATCCTTCATAAGGACATTTTTCTTGGCTGCTGCTCTAGTAAAAGGCCTCCTAGGTTTAACCTTGTTTGCAACAATGGGTGGGGAAAAAAACAAATTTTTCCCTTTTAAGCCTCTTGGTTTGCTTAAGGGAACCTCCATAGAGATAAGACTTGCCATTGGATAATTTTCTCTATCTATAGGTTGTGAATGACCTCCTACTTCTGCTTCATATGTGGCTCTGTCAACTTTATCACTCATAGTCACCCTTTTCCTCTTGCTAGCCTCTAAATTCACAGTCCTCTCAACAAGAGTAGGAGTTTGTATCTTGGACTGTGGGGTGTGGGAAATATCTAACCAAAACTGTGATGAAGTCAGGAAGGTTTCCCAATCAATGTTTGTCTTCCTCAACTCCTTTATTACTAACATCTTAATAAAGCCATAGTGAAAGACACTAGTGTCTACTTGCTTTGACTTGGCTTGAACTCTGTCAAACATCTTACCAATGCTTCTAAAAAGATAAAATGGAAGGTTCATTGCTTATTTTCATGTGAAGTGTAACAACAGCCTGATGTGGTATTGGTACACCATGTTAAACCTTCCCTCACATGTGAAATATCTCTAGATAACCCTCAACATATTATCAAAACATTCAAGCATGTGGCTTCTAGGTACCCCTTTGTACAAGTTCTCCTCCTAATACTTTGTCTTAAAGAATTCCTTTGAGAATGAAGAATTTAATGCCATAGATTTGAACCATTTATCTCCACGGTTGGGTATCTCTATTGCAATAGATATGGAATTCTCTGAAACATCAAACTCTAGCCTCCCTACTTTGGTTTTAGTCCCATTAAAGTTGAGTGCAAACTCTTTGGCCACCTCTGGATGCCCCCTCTTCGTCTTTTGATAGAAATTAATGCAACCTACCCTCTGAAAGGATTCTCTGAACAAAGGTTCAGAGTTAAGAAGTTTCATATCATAAGGCTCTGTCCTTACAATATTCCCTCCCTTGTGAGTATTCTTGTGTTGTTGACTATCCATAACTGTTGTTGGAAGAATGATTTTCTGTAAATTATTTATGATATCTACGTGTGTGAAAACAAAGCATACAAGAATTTAGGGTTTTGAAGACATATTTTTTTTCAAAAGGATGACCTTGTACAAATCTTTATACACATTGAGGTATGATATGAAACACTCTTTAAATAGGATGGGTGAAGGAACAACAACTAAGATTTATAAATAAAGGAAGACGAATGAGAATTCTCTGCTAAAACAGGGTTTTCATCAACATAAATATCAGTTGGTAGCATTAATTATGTATAGAATTAAATCATGGTCCTACAAATGATCAACCATTATCTTAGGTTTGATAGGGGTAAAATTCAATGTTTAAGGATAATCTTCAAACAGATGCATAAGGTGAGGGTTTCAATAGTCCTAGAACAAAGGGTTCACAACGCAAGAGTAACCAGCTCACAATGCTGAGGAATTTTAGTGGGACAAGAGGCTTCTTAGCAGAGGAAAAGATGCATGAGTTCAAGGTAACATTCTAGAGTGGTGGATAGTATTCAAAATTCCATGGAGATGGATTTGAAGGATGGAAACAAAGGAGTTTGGACAGTTCACATCGTCRATAAATAAACCAACATAAAACCTTCTCTCAACCTTTAAACACATGGAGACTGTTAAGGAGTACCTGGTAAACCTGGGTTTGGTGTTGATGCCTGTGAATTTGAATCTATATGTCAGCAAGTCATCCAAGCTTCAACGATCCTCTTCAGCTAGTTTGCAGTGCTTGGTTCGCAACACCAAATTTAAACTCAAATTGTGCAGCTTGAGGAGATTGTTAGAAAATCAGTGACATAATCCTTGAAAAGTTGGTTAAAATATGGTGTTGAAAACAATGAATTCCCCTTTGACATGTTCCTTAACAACAATGATGACAAATTAATGCTTGAGGTACTCGTGAGTATGTTGTGAACTCTCTTGGTGAGTTGGCAGAAAATAAAACTGACCTTGAATTGACATCTAAACGGTTGGATAATGAAAAAGGAAATCTTGTGTACAACTTGGAGGCATGACATGTCATGGTAATGATGTTAAGATCAAAAGTGTGACTCATAAGGACCATTAACCTTGTGATCATGAAAAAAATCATGACATAAGGAATCTAAACCAAGGCTAAACATAACTTTGCTTATTTAAATCAAAATTAAAGTTATGACCACAACAAGAAGACCTAAAACCTAGGACTTATAAGACCCTATGACTCCAAAACAAAACTAAAGTGATTTTTTGACCCCTACAACTCTATGTGTTAACAGTAGGAACTATTTAACATATTCAAAAATAGTTGGGATTTGTTGTATCTTCAAGGAAACCAAGTTTTTTTCCACCAAATAGCTGATGGAGACTGTTCCCGATATTTGAACATGTGTTTCCCCAGGATAACAATGCTCTGGAAGTGTAGAACCAATATTCTCATGAGATTCTCCCTGTAGACCCTCATGTGCACAGTCTAGCATGTGTGGTGGGGTCATCTCATGGGCCCTAGGATTTTTAGTGTTCCGAGCCACACACGTAAAGAAAAATAGCCTCACAGGTATGTGGCTCATGTTAGGATATTGTGGGGTTTGTGCATCACTTCCACCAGGAGCGTCCCCATGACCAGGCTATCCCGTCGGATCCAAAATTTCCTATATAAATAAAATGTTAGAGTATTTCTCATATAACGATTTCATAAAAAATTTCATAAATCATTGTATGTCAGAAATAATATTTTTTTAAATTGCGTTTACCCAAAACAATTCTATATCCTACCTTAATTTTTTTTTCCTTTATTTTCCCTCCTCTGTAAGTGGCTTAGACCTAGCCAATTCAATGTATTCCTTATTTTCCTTTCTCAAGGCGTTTCAAATTGTTTCTGTCGGGTGGATGGAATCATATATTTCATTCCACACATCATCGTTATTTAACAATGTGCTCATCTACATCAACAAATAAACATGTTAATTCAATTATTGTAAGCAAGAATTGATATGAAAATAATTTCTATACATAATGCAAGCTAGTTGGTGCCTTCCCACGATCACCCTACCACATTATAAGATGCATGCCAATTTATAATGTTAGAAAATAATCTAGGAAGCATGATCTATTAAAATGTATGTTAAAGATATAAAAATGAAAACATTAGTTACAAGTTTGGTATACTGGTAGAACATATTTACCCCCATAATAATAGTGCTTCCATCAATTCGATTCAAATCATAATTGATCAAAAACTCTTCCCTTGCAGCTATTGCTTTCACTACACATATAAATATTTTATTTCGTTCACGCCCCTCAAATATACAATTGGGTTGCTTTCTTGTTGTCCAAAGTCTTGTACTGTTAATCATCCCTGCAATATTTCCCAACACCTTTGGCCTTCCATCAATATACATTGTTGCTCCTTTATTGTGATCATTGTCTTTTAGCTGTATATAATTTGCAATGACTACATATATTCACATACTTGGCATATCTCAGACCAACCTCAATCGATCTCCATAGTTGTAGCATGGTTCAATATACTCCATCAAATCAACAAGTTCTCCATATTTCACCTTTATGCCATCCATGGAGAATAGACCCAGACCATGTATGGACGGCAGAGCAATGTGATAAATCCTCTCATTGACACATAAGTCAGTGTCCAACTGAGGAAGTTCATTGGGTACCCATGGTCTCACTAGATGTTTGTAACTCAAAGGTACCTCAACGTCACCTATGCTCTCATCATCATAAGAACATGAACCTCCTTCAACAAGAAATAATTACATGCACCTACAAAATTTTCATTTGACCTTTTCACCTCTAGTTGATCTCACCCTGTTAGATGTATTGGACATAACACTTTCCACCCTTCCGCCATAAATTCTCTCACTCGAGGATGATAGGTTTAACAGGTACATGTTCAATTGTACCTACACTCCATCAAATAAGAAAATGTAGTTAGCGACGATATGATTGAATTTATCCTTATCGTCGAAATATTTGTCGAATTTTGACCGCACATGTAGTAGTGAACTAACCAAGTATGATTTTTTAGTAACCTTTTAGAGGGAGAGTAGATTTGATTAGTTTGGAATATCCAAAAAACGATATATGTCTACAACCTAAGTTAATAGCTACTTCTAATCCTAAAATCAAAGCTTCAAATTCAACTACATTATTTTTACAAGGAAAGTTTAGACAATAAGCAAAATGGTATAATTTTCCTAATGGAAACCACATCCTTTACCTAAATAGACATTGTCAAAATGCATGTTCCAAACATGATCATAATAATCACATGTGAACATTGGGCTTGACATGATTCACACTTTTTTCTTTGGTGAATATGGAATAAATGTCGAAATAGGACTTAGATGGAATAAGTGTCGAAATAGGACTTAGATGGAACAAGGTTTCATACTAAAGGTGGGGCTTTCAAGTTGCACCCGTAAATAAATATATGGGGTGGTAATCTCCACTAATGGTTCTTGAAAGGAAAAATAAATCTTTTAGAAGGCCTCTTTGGTTTTATTGAAGATCATGATCTTGGTTTTACAAATATAGACTATTAATTGATGAAGATCATAGAATTAGGCCAAAGCATTAAGTTGGCTTTGTACACCCTCTAGAGTGGAGGCCAACAATACCACATCATTTTGAGATAAAAAGAGTGAAACCAAGATCCAGTGAAGTAGGCATCTATCATTGCCTCAAGTAAAATCACCAATGAATTGGTTCAATCTCATCAATGTAGACCCAGAAGAGGATTAGGGAGAGAGGATGCCCCTATTTGTCACCAACAATGCTCCCAAGATTTTCTGAAATCCCATAAGAATTTTAGAAAAAAGCCACCATTGCCTCAAAAAATTGCATCACAACAGAAACAACGAAGTAAGTTACATTCATGGCACAAATCTTCTCAATGAATAAGTCTCTAGGAATAATGTCAAATGTTTTCCAAAAGTCAGAGAAGCAACAATAGACCTTTGAGGATCTTTGTCTAGCCTTCTCAATAATAGCATTTATGGTGCATATGTGATCGATGGTATGTAGTTCCTCTTGTCAAACTAGACATATCCTATAGTTCTGAAACCATTCCTCTCAAACTTTCCAGATAGGTAAATATCAATAGTTGTTGCATATAATTTAGTGAACGGATGATTAACCATGATTGTCATGTAATTATTAGGATCCAGAGCATCGCTTGATTTGTGAATGGTGTGAATGAGATGGTGGAACAGGAAAGGGGAAGACTTGGAAAAATAACCTCATTGAAAAGGATAGAAAATGGTGATGTAAGGGTCCTATTCCATATTTGATAAATTCTGGCTGAAGACTCTCAAGATCAATGACTTTACTAGTTCAAAATTGTGGTAGTTTCTCCAAATAACACTAGGGGTGAAAAAATGATGAATGGAAGGGGGAGAGGAGACATGAATGGGGGAATGACTTGAAATTTGATAGAGAGAGGAGGTACAGGTGCATCATGGGTGGGGTCTTTGTTTTAGATACAAATTATTCTCATTGTATCATATTTCTTGTGAGGCCTTTGCTTGATAATTCATGAGGTTTTGTACAAGAGCCATCTCATCACTTGGGTTCATTGTTGGATTCACTTCTTGTTTCCTGCTTAAAATAATAAACATATATTTTTACACCATATGTGGTTGCATGCAAATAACTTACAACAAAAGGCATTGCAAATTGGTAATAGTCTTTGAGGAACTATTTGGTGGATTGTAGATTGTTCAAGAAGAGTTCATTTCAAGTAACAAGTAATATGAATTGGTGACTTTTAGTGACATATGAATCTTTTGAATGCTCCTCCTCATTCAAATATGGTAAATGAATTTAAATCTGAAATAAAGGAGACATTATTCTTTGATGACCCTTTTCCCAATTCAAGGATCAACCCAAATATCCAAAAGATCAGATTAGGCATTGAGAGATTGTTCCACATATTCGAATGTGGAAAGATGTACACATTAAGTTCATTCAAAGGGAACTGTGATGACAATATTGTGTGGTTTAATAGAGTATAGATGTTACACCAGAGAACTTGACCCATGACCAACATGACAATTCCAAGTCACTCCTTCTATGCCAAATACCTAAATTACAATCTGTGGATTTTAGTTGAACCCCTTCCCTGACACTCTATGTAGCAAGTCCTATGAAGACATTTTGAAAGCCAATAGTTTTGTTGGCTTTCCCTTGTAATATGTCTAATTAAATCTGGAATAGCCATTGTATATAGTAGTTTTCTTTTAAACTAAAAGATCTAAAGTGACATTATCATGGCACCTCATTGTCTACCTTTGTGACATTACTCAACAAGAGAGGCACATCTTTTAGATAATCCTTGTAAGGGTTTATTTCACTTATGAATTATGAAAGACACATTGATCATTGAAACTTAGGTATGGAATCCATTTGAAGTGATTTATTTTTTGTCACTTTATAGACCATTCATGCAACTTTAAAAGAGTAATAGCAAATTTTCAACATTTTTGCTATTATTCACTACAAATGAAAAACATCTAGTATATTATGTTATCAATTTAGATGCTTATTAAACCGGGCCTCATGAAAATTGAAATAAGCTAACAGTGAATAGGCTTGAGTATGAAATTCATATTTTATCCCAAACAATGTTTAGATAGCATTATTTCGAAGAAGATTAGAGTAGTACAAAAGTGGAACTGAGACCTGAAACTCATAGCCGGTCACTTGAACAAATTGTTCTTTTTTCTTATGACTGCACATGCGTTCTTGGTATCTTTACAAGTCCGAAACTTTGTTTTTATATACTATATTTATCCGTGTGTTAAGATTTATTTTGAACCTTTTGGCACAAACAATATCTTATATTGCCCTGTCAGCAATTAATTCCACGCAGTAGATGAATATTAACGATTGAGGTGTATTATTATTTATGTTTCTATTACACTCACGTTGAAATATCACAAGAAATAAATCCAGGGAACTAGATTGAGATGACATTTCTGAATTTGCAATAAAATTGGTCAATTGAAATTTCCACAGCTATTTCCAAATTTAATTAGCGGTGGAGAATAAATATATCATTGTGGGTTGGATCCCATACATCCATCACAAACAATGGGCTCCCACTCATCGTTACACTATTGTAACTTAAGAGATTGTGTTTCTCTAAGATAGCAATGACAAGCAACACACATTTGTCTCCCTAAGGTGGAGATAGAGGAGGATAACTATAGTGCCTTTCTCTTTGTTCATGAGAAACTCCACCAACATTACAGTGAGATCCCTCTTCAAATCATTGCAATTGATAAGAACATATTGGGGCGAAATATAATTGGAAGGTGGCTCCTTTCTCAGAGTGCAAAGAGCCTCCTTAAATAAATCTTGTAATAGGCACAAATTTTCCATGTTGATCTCCACCTTATGGATTTGCACTATATTATACAAATAAAGGTTTGAGCATACCAATGAGTCATCATACTAGGTAAATAATTTATTGTGTTGAACTTTCTTAAGTAGAGCTTTGTTCTTTTTTTTTCCAAATAAAGAAGAGAACCTATGTTTTAGTGAGTTGCAATGTTTCATTGAATTTGATATCCCAAACAATTTTCTCTTTGAAGATGGTAAATTTCGAGGAAACAATAATTGAATAACTAATTCTATAGCTTACATACCTAATCCTAAGAAAATTTAACAAATTCACACAACAAAAAAAAATATTTAAAAGTTTGGTTTCTCCCATAAATGGGGTGTTTCAACTAGGCCACCCTAAAATGCATGATTTTCTTACTTCGATCCAAACACCTAAGAATCAATGACCATGAAAAGAAAACATTATTTGGATCAATTCTAAAATTCCATGCATTTCAAAGCTCGAAGAGACAAGTTTTTTGTTTCAATTTGAGCCTTGACAACTTCTTCAATCTAGCATCTAAGACATGCTTTTGGAACAACCATTTATACTCATCAACGAGCCTATTTTTTTCAAATTCCTTTATTCCAATCCATATCTAATCTTGAGACCAAGCTATATGAGATTATACACCAAGATTGATCAAAATATTATCAGGAGCCAATTCCTTTATACACTCCAAAAGTAACCTACATGTGTTAGCAAAGCAAGACTTCGTGTTTGAATATAGCCATGGAAACAAATTACCACTTATGTTGTTGATGCTTGTTCTAAAAAAGGAAAAGGGTTGAGAATCATGCATTCTTACACAAAACAATACCATTATGAGAGTAGAATAATAGCAACTACCAAATAGAATTAATGCTCATAAAAAGATAGGACTGACTTGAATGAGTCACCTTTCAAGATAACTTTTCTCTTAATGGCCTCCTAGGCTCTCCATATGCTTTTGTACACAAGTGAATTTAATATTTAAACGAGTTGGAGGAATAATCTAAGTCTAGAGATGGAGGCCCTTCCTTGTGTTTTTTCCAAGTGATATCCCATAGGAAATGCATTATTTAATTAAATTTTCCATGCTTCCTTTCCTTCTATAGCTTAGGTAATCCAAATTGCATAAAGAGCCCAGGTTTTGTGTGAGTATTGGTTATGCATGCCCCCCATTCTCTAAAAATGCAACATATATTCCAATTTACCATGTGGAAGTATTTAACCCCATTAATGTTTACCTAGAAGAAATAAAATAGGCTTTTTTCCAGTCTATACGCGGGCCACAACTATACAACTTGTGTATATGCAGGTTGCTCCATTACAACCCACATACATCAGGTTTTGTGCTAAAAAATTAAAAAATATGTCATGTTTCTATGCCATGGCACAAGATCCATGATCCTTGACCTTACATATATTGGAAACGCTCCGACTCAACGCTTCAATTCCATTTTAAGGCTATAAATTGAGACATATACAAGCCTTGAAGAGAGATTCATCATTGAGAGCAAAGACAGTCTAGAGAAATTTCACCTCATAATGAGTCTGCATCCCTTTGTCCTTGAAAGTCTGAACTTATTGTGTGTTCATCCCCCAAGCTCTTCCTATCTTGAGAAGGAGAAACTCAATTACGCCTACTACTTGTGAGCTTGCCTTTTGTGGAGGATTGAAGTGGTAAAGACCCAGCTGGAGGGACTTAGTTTCTCGGTTCTGATATGTGTCGTTATAGAAGTTGGTCACCTATGTACTTCTATTAATTACATTAATATAAATACTATTTTCTCCATTTATATGTCGCAAATATTTGTATTACTTTCCATGGGCGTATTTGTTATACATTCTAATGAATTATGCTAGTTTATATGCTAATGTTCTATATAATTTCCATATGCTTATGTATCTTGGATGCTGAGGTCAAGTTGCAGGTATCAAGATTTGTATCATGAGATCAACCGTGGTCTTCTTCAAACATCTATACGAGGTAGGATTTTAGCCTTCTCTTGTTAGAATTCCTATTTATCTAGCATACTTGACTTTAGAGTTGATTTCTAGGTGTTGTTCCATTTGTTGTGGTTTTACTGTAGCCATAGAGATATTTTCCTCGTAAAAATTAACTATTGGTGCAGGCCAAGAGGAAAAAATGATCCCCAAACACTTAAACATGAATCTATTCTCTACAGTTTCAAACAATGAATTAAAACCCTTTGGACAGTGAATATCAAGGTGATCTTTTATTGTTTAGGAGGGATCATTGGATCTTCTAATACATCATTTTATCACTTAATAAAATTTAGAGTAAGAACACCTCACAACGTTTGCAAAGAAAGGGGTCATACTCACCATTGTATATTCTTTCCCTAGGTTTGTATGATCTCCTTGATGTTGCAGTTTGAAGCAAATATCGTGTGGGTCTCTATCTCCTTGTGCTCACAGGTATCTATCTCAACCTTTCCTTAGGTTTCTTTTGGAGTATCGATCTTAACCTTTGTTCCCTCCATGCAGTGATGTACCTCCTCCTTGCACAGTGATTTCGGTCGGCCTCTATTTTATGCACAATGTTGAGGAAAAGGTATGAAGAACCTCACTTCAACATTTTCGAATATTACTTGGCTAGGGTAAGACAGTTGGGATTATCACCCGGGGTTTATAGCCTTAGACAAAATTATCAATTGATTCTCAAGTAATAAGTAAAAGGAACCAATGTTGTCTTTTTTATAATTAAACTGTGCAAAAGAAGAAAGTAAAAAAAATTATATGTACTGTGTTTTGAGAATTAAGGAACAAATGAAATACAAATCTAAAATTTATCAGATAATGCACATGTGAGATCAAAATTAGCAAAGCAATTTTATTGATTTCATTTCAAGTTGCAATCATAACCTTGTTTTCAAACCCCTGTGAGGGTAAGGAGCAAGATCAAATTTAGAGATCTTCGATGGGCACCATACAAAAAGACTCCAATAACAAGAGAATTCTGAGACTAGAAATCTGGATCAACTTAGCCACGAAAGTATCATTTACTGAATCTGCAAAATATTCTCTATAAGTAATGAAAACACATTCTTAAACAAATCATAACACACAGATTGCTAAGATCAAATGATCAACCTTTCTAGAATAAGTTGCTGAAATATGTATCTCAATATTTGAATCCCTCTACCTTCAATAAGACCTTGCTATCAACAAAAGGGTTAAGACTATATGATAACTCAGAATGAATGAAAGTAATTAATCTCACAAGTATAAGAGTAGACCTTTATCAAACATTTATTTTCTTCTTCTCTCTCCCTTTGTCCCTTCTTCTGATCAACTTTTTATCTTTCTCAAAAGAAGTTGTGGTAGTTTCAAACTACCTTTAGTTAAGTCATAAATGACTTAATATTAGTGAGGGACAAATATTAAATAAACATAATAATTGATAAAGGGTGAATAAATAATAACTAATAGGTGGGACCCCTAATTCCTTTAAATCCTTTTAAGTTATGATTTCTTCCTTGTAGCTCCATAATTTACTTAAATAATAAATCATGCCACCTCATAAATATACACATAAACAATCACTTTGAACAACCCCTCGTGTCTTCCAAAATAATCCATATATATATCAAAAAAATAAAATGTATTTTCCACTGCAAAAAGAAAATATTAACTAGCTATCGAAAAATGAGGACTTGGTGTCATACTGCCTATAGGAGATCAAAATATAAATAGATTTTCCACTATATAAATGATCAAAAACCATATTTATTGTGAGAAGCAGTCTACTTCTTTTCATTGCTTGCTGCGTTTTCTTCTTTGTTTGTTGAGTTGGCCTTCTTAGAGTGTGGCTGATTGGATGTTTGAGGGTGAAATTCACTGAAGGCTCAGGAACGTTCATCATCTTGGAAAGTATGGGAAGCGACTGACTGAGAGGAATCATCAAATGACTTAGAATGAGTGACCATTTTTTTGTCTTTGCTTGACTTAAGTTTAGGGATGACTATTTTGAGTCTCTTGCTTACATGTGAAGATTGGACATGGGATGCAATGTGGCCAATCTGTTGGTCATGTTGGTTGAGTGGAGGCGGAGGTGGTAATGTTAAAGATACTGTGGGCCAACCATCATGATGGACTACATGTTGTTGAAAAATATCCTTCGAGACATCATTGATATGAACCTTTAGTTGGAGAGACACATGAGTTGGAACATGGACATTAGAAAGACTTGGGAGAGGTTAGTAAGGAGGCCTTTTTGGTGGAGGATGTGGCCAGAACATTCATTGGCCCACTAAGTTAAAGAAACTAGCTTGAAATAGCTGATTCAATTCTTGAGTATCAACATCAAAATGTATGGAGAATCTAGGTCTCTTGTTACTTCTCTGCCAAATTGTTTTTTGCATCTGCCTCTACCTCTATCATGGGTTCCTATGCTAAAGAAACTCATTTTCTAAAAACAAACTTAGATCATTATATGAAACAAGAAAGACTAACCAATCATCGAATTACTTTTCCTAAAGATAAATTTAAAACATTGGCTCTTATCAGTCCACACACAAGCATGCATGCAATCAATCCATTGCTCTACATGTATCAATCATAATTTATTCGTTGACTTCAATAAAAAACTATCATTGTTTAGAACAAGGAAACTTAATGACATATGTGATATGATTGGATTTGTAATGAAATAAAAGTGGTATTCATGAGAGGGAAGCAATGGTTAATATTCTAAAACAAAACCAATTCATAAGCACACACTTAACTTTAATAATATCATCGTCTTCATTTTACTGAATATTTCATCCAATAGGGTTCATTGTTCTTACATGAAATCTTCCCTTTATCAAATTTTCAAAATTAGAGAGCTTTTGTACAATCACATTTTCTTTGAAAATAGAAAATGGGAATAATAAATGATTTTGGGAAAAATTAGGGGCTTTGTAATTTGCGTAAAGTGAAATCATGGATGAGAAATAAAAATTATCAATGTTCTTTCTACAGACAACTTATCATTCCATCAATCATCAACTAATGTGAATAACTCTAGACCTCCTTCATAAACCAAATGAAATTATGTAGTTTATTTTCTTTTTCATTCTTTGGAGTTCATTTCATCAATCAAAATATATTAACAAATGTTCCAAAGAATTCCACTCAATACATTTCAGTATGAAAGATCCATATCTGTAATTCTTTCAAGGTATAACAGTTCAAGATTTGTCTTTAAAGTTGAGAATAATGTAGGGTTTCATCGTTCTTTCATATACCAACTGATTGAACTAAGTCTCATTCCTTTTTTGTTGCATATACCTTAATTGTTTGAATATTTATATCAAGCAATTGTCAAAACCAGAGTGCAATCCAAGTAGGGTTTATGTATAAG